>JAEIIH010033524.1:0-38084 GCA_018904745.1 Drosophila orosa | reverse complement strand
AGGAATTTATTTTTTTGCCATTTTTTCAAAATTTTATAAGGGGTTACATCATTAAAATTTTCAAAAATTGGAAAAATTTTAATTTTTTAAAACAATTAATTTTGTATACAGATTTGTTATTCTAATAAAAACTAACACAGGAAAGCCTTCCGAATCGAAATTAAACCACTTTTGGCTGAGTTAAGGGTTTCCAGAAGTAAGCTTCCATTCTTATTTTTTCCTTGGATTTTACTTTCACAATTCTTACTATTTATAACTTTAACAACGAACTAAATAAAATGTGTGTTTATTTAAGTTTCTTGTAATTTTTTTCGCCATCTGTAACTTCAAAGCCTCTCTCCTCCGGCTCCATTTAGGCAGAGCACAAAGACTCCCTTGTTGATTTTAATTTAATTACTCTCAATTTCCAATGGCTTCTTGGCTGCTGCTACATTCAGCCACTGCCAAGCATAAAAAACAACGAAAATTATAATATTGTTTCGCAAAAGTTTCAGTTTTGTCGCATTTCGCCTAATTGCCTTGGCCATAACTTTTTGCCCCCCGTGCCAAGGGCCCGAAAAGTCTGTTCCGGCGCATGCCAAATATTTGGAATACGTGTGCCCATGTCCGAATGAAAACTGCCTGTGTTTATCTTTCCTTTCCCAACTTTTCCTTGGGCACTTGTGAATCCGCCACTCTGTAACTGTGTAACTGTATGTATGTGTGTGTTTTTTGTGTCCTTTTCCCCTGCTGCAGATTGGCTCATTAATCATCGAGTCGGCCAAGAAGCGCGATACTGGCAATTACACATGTAGCCCGTCGAATAGCCCCAGTGCGACCGTAACGCTGAACATAATAAATGGTGAGTTGCAAAGCCAAAATTTGTGCACAGTGAAAAAAGTATGTGAGATAAACTGGAATGCTCTGTATTTCTCAGTAGAATCAAGGCTAATTTTTGTTCTGTGCAGGGCCACAAAACGAGAGAAAAGATATTTGATTTCTTCTTATGTATTCTCCTAGGCGAATCATCGGCCTCGGCGGTCACCTCGTCGGCAGCCACCACCCGGGCCTATGCCCTCAGCATCCTGGCCCTCCTATTCGGCGTCATCATCATCGGAGTGGGCCATCGCACATGACATGTCACGGCTCCCAAGCCGAACTGAAGGCCAGGACAGCAGCAGCAGCTACTACTCAGAAGTGAGGAGAAGATGGGGGGAACCCACAACTCTGCCAACGGATAAAGTATAAAACCAAATAAATTTGATAGACACCCACACACCACACATAGCGGAAGAGGAGGCGAAATGAAGTAAACGTAATAATCGAGTGCATGTTGTAAGCTAGTTGATTTTATCCACTAACTAATAACCAATACGTATAGAGGATAAGTCCATAATCCCGGGATTACCGCTGGCAGTTTCGAGACCCTAACCCCGTGCCCCGAACCTTGAACCTTGAACTCCTAACCCCAGCTAATTGTAAGTTCTACCGGCTCTAAGCGAACTAGTTTGTAAGCCCCTAGTCTTAGGCAGACTCCTACTAACTGATTTCTGTTGTGCCGCTCTTGTTTTGGTTTTGGTTTTTCGGTTTCGGTTTCGGTTCGGTATCGGGGAGCTTTGTTTTGTGGCAAATACCGAGAAAGTTTGCATAAATGCATAACCGTAAATATTTATGCAGTCCGATGTGAAATTGCATCGATATCCTGAACCCATTCGGGCCGCATGAGTGAATCGGGGAGTGCGACGGCACAGGAGGAACGGTTGCCATCAAACGAACGCATTTTTGAAAAAAGAAGGAAAAAAAAAACCAAATCAACTCGAATGCATTTGCATGGCAATTGGAGTCTGGAACAACATTTGCCGTCTCCTTCCTATGTGAACTTTTCAATTAGGCAAATCTCTCGCACTCCTCGCACAGTTTCCCTCTGCCGGATGCCGGACAGCTGTTGAATATTTATTATTTTTAGCAAATACTACTAGAGTTCGTTTTGAACTAGAACTTTCCTCTCTTCAAATTGTATACCCAGGAATAGGCCATCCCAAGGATCAGAAAAGTCTACATATATGCTTTCCTAGGAGTTTATTTAACATTATCCATCTATTACACACGGCACGCCCCCAACTATGAACAGTCCGATATAACAGTACGACATCGGAAACATTTGCATGGCCAATTTATGGAACTCTATTTTATGTGCTCTTATCTCACGAACAAGCTCGAAACATGCGGGAAAAAGCAAAGTGCATAAAATAAATAATTGCAGGGGGAGGAAAAAATTATAGCAAATACATACATACATAGGCATTGATCGGAATGGACAGCCGACACAGAACGTAACAGAAAACAATGCATAACATACAAAAAAAAAAAACAAAAACAATTTAATTGATAACGAAAGTAAATTTATTGTGTGAAGCGGCGGACTGACTCGCGAACTGTATATAACTCTATTGCGAAACTGTTCGACAAAAATGTAAATTAATTGAATATACAAATAATATAAATGGCAGAGCCCAAGCAGAGACGTATTCCAAACACTAATGAATTGCATTTAAACGATACAAATAAATAAATATATATAAATGAATAAATAAATAAATACACAGCGGGCAAGGAAAACAAAGGCAGTCAAAGAAATAAGTAAAATGAAATCAAACGGACAAAATGTAAACATCGTGTGCGGCCCGAACCCGCAGGCCCAGCTCGTATTTATTTATCCACTTAACGTCCTTTTTAATTACACACACTCCCACACGCACACACACACACACACATTCTGCCGCTCTGGCAAATCCCATAAAAATCGTCTGAAATTAATTAAAGTTGTCTCCGCTCTCCGTCTCTGCCTGGAAATGGAGGCTGCTGCAGCGTCAACTTAATTGCAATTAGGTGCATGCCACGCACAGGCACTCGCTCCCACTCCGACTGAAACAATGCCATCAAAGCGGCATTAATTATGTGCGATTGTCCCAAGGTGGCCGCCGTCTGTCACACATCGCGTATACTTGATGCGCTCGCGCCTTTCGGCGTTTAACGAATTGATCCCTGGCAGAAGCCCAAGCTAACCGCAAGCAGCTGTGAGGTGAGCAAACACACACTTTCCCACTGGGCGAGACGGAGAGGGAGAGCCGTTGAAATAAATATCTGCGGTCAATATTTCAGGCGGGAAGAGGATCGGGGTCGGGTTAATTTAACCGGGGATTCCTTCCACGGGTGTGGACAATTAACACATTCCCGCTTGCATGCATCAAATGCTTGCGGTCTGCGGCTAACCGCCTTTGAATCACCCAGCAAGCCCACACCTTCACTTCATACTTCATACCCATTGAAACTTAACTTTTAGCCTTTAATTTCCCCGCCAAAAAGCCACCCAACACACACAGAAAACATACCATAAAACTGAATGTTGAACAATGAAAGTTTGTTAGATTTAAGCGGCATATAAGACCACAGAAAGTACTATAAAAATCTAAATCAAAATACATTTCTAAGCTCTTAAGTGTTTTTCATCAGCTCGATTAACGTATAGCTCGGCATACATACGTGTAATTTTCCACACCCCAACTAAATGTAAATATTAAACGCATAACACGCAAAAAAGTCCCAAGTCGGGGAATACATTTTAAAGACAGTCGACACTCGAACTCACGTGTACTCATGATATAGCAAAGTTTACTGTTAAGTACCGACTAATAACGAAAGAGAATACTTACACATACATATGTAAACGAAACTAAGAACTATGTGAACTTTAACTGACAAATTTATTGAATTACATACAATAAAATAATAAAATTGAATAACTTAACGAGGCCTTTTCATCGCCTGTGGTCCTTGCTCTTATGGTAAGTACATATGTTTGTGATAAATTTGAAATAAAGATGTTAGAAGAATACAGCGTTGAGTAGATTCTTGATCTGGAATCCAGTTTAAAACTTAAAATACTTTCTTAAAATTTTAAAAATAAAGGATGTTCACATTTTCATATTTGGAAACATATTCTTTTACAAAAGATATTCTATTCTTAAGTTAAGTTTTTCAGAAAATGCATACTTGGCTGTAGGCAGTATTTTTAAAAAATACTGTAAACTATTCTCCCGATGGCGATTGCTGGTTCGCCACATAGGAAGCTATGGCAACGCCCTCTGTGATGATGCGTCGCGCGTTGTCATCAATGGCGAATCCCCGGGTTACCTGATGCATTACTCTGCCCTGCACGGCCCCAGTACTATTGATAACTGGACGTGGCACCAGTCGCGCCACCGCGAAACCCTGCACGATGCCCGTCTGGCTGTCCAGGAGTAAGTCTGTCACCATTGGACCAATGCCATTGTGCACGATCAGCGGATTATCCCCTCCGGTCCCGCACTCAATGGACATCTGGAGACCGTTCGCAATGGCCCTCAACGTCGACTCATACACAATCACATGCAGCTCCATTTGAGCTGCCGCCGCTTCCAGCAAATGGCCAGCTATATCGATCCCATTGAAGGCGAAGTGCTCTTGGATTGTCTGCTCCGGCCTATCGTTGATATCCCAAATAGAGATAGCTTCGAGCATAATTTGTTCATTGTGGAAAAGCTGCAGTTGATGTCCGACTTCTCGCAGAGCTTGTGTGGGCGGTTGCGGTGGTTCATTCCGGATCTCGTCACTCTGTTGTGAAGCTGCGGTGTTGTCTCTGGACTCCAAATCCTCTTTGGCTGCTACGAACTCGAAGTCCCCTTCGTGGGCTGCTACGGACTCCAAATCCTCTTCCTGGGCTGCTACGGACTCCAAATCCCCTACTTCGGCTGCGGCGCACTGCATTTCGACATCTGGTATTTCAGACGGTGACATGACAGTTCCTTCCTGGATATCACCTACCGAGTTGCTGGCTTGAGAAAGAACTTCTTTTGGAGATGGCACAGAAATGGGTAATAGTGACAGCGTAGACTCGTTTTCGATGGTGTCCATGCCCAGCAATTCTTCAGGCTGGGGAGTTGCGCCACATACTGGATGCATCAATTCCTTCTCCGGTTCATCACCTGACACACTATGGTCACTTGAAGTAAAAGAGTTAATGGCTGACATCAGAAGTGAGAAATTCTGTTCCTTAATTGAGGACGCATTGTTGTCTGGCTTAATAACTTCACACAGATTTTCCATTGTTGAATCCTCTTCCTGCTCGAAGGCAAGCATTTCTTCCTCCTCGTAGGCCATTAGATCCTTTTCTCCGTCCTTAAGACAGAAGTAGTCCTGCGAAGACTCTGAATCCATCGTGAATTTTAAGGAAAACGTGCAAAGTTTGTTTCCATTTTAAACGTGCAGACCAGGGTTGGAGCACAGAATAAGATTCAACTATCGAACGCCATTATGCATTTTTATCAATAATCGTTGTAGGAATTGGAATTTAACTAATCCAAAATTGTATTAATCTTCGAAAGGAATGCTCAATTAAATGGTGGATTTCCTTATATACAAACATACTTATGTATATGATTACAAAAGGTAAAATAAATTTAATATTGATACTTCTTTTAGAGTGACCAGATTGCGAAAGTCAAGAAAAAATAATTTCGAATGATAAATGATATTAATGCTTCGCAAATAGAATGCTTATAAAGCTTGTACGAAGGGCATGCTTTAAGAACAAGCGAATGACCTCTTCTTTAATTGAAATCAAATCAATCCGAGCATTCTAAGACTAAAATCGGATCTGCTGGGACTGGCATGGGTGCAAGAGTATCCAATTTATTCAGCAGAGCAAAAGTAAACAGAGGTTGACAATGGACAGCGGGTCAAGGTCGACGTATTTTCTGATTCCAGGCAAAATATCAAGGACAAACGTGACAGAAAGGATTGAGGGATTTGATTTGCGAATTTCCATTAGGACCTCACCGATGCCGAGCATTTGTTGCCGGCCTCTCATTGTGTCTGACCAGCAAATCAAAGTGGGGAACAATGAGGGGAATCGAAATAAAAGAAATCCCTGGCCAGACTAGAAGCTGAGGGTATTAATTAAATGGAAATAAGCCGCAAAGGAAATGGCTGTGAAAGTGAGGTAAAATGAATTCAATGTAATCTTAAGGGCAAAAAGCATATTTGGCTTACAAGGAACTTCTACAATTAAGAGCTTGTAAGTATCAGAACCTTATTTTAGGGAATTTAGCAAACCTGTTTAAATTTCGAGAACTCAAACTTATTGAAGGTAATAATTACTAGGTCAGGTAATTTGCATATGTTCAAGAACGATTTGTTTGCTTGTAGAATTTATAAAACATCTCTGGTCAAGTTACAAATTTCGAATTCTTTCTATGAATTTATGCTGTTTTCAAGTCTGATAATAAACATTTTGACCTACTGCCCATTACTAACAACTCACAAAGGTAGTCCCAGTTTAGCGGGAATTCCCGCCAAGGATTTGTCTAAACTTTCGAATGCTGCATTCAAATGCAAATTTTATGCTGCAGCCAAGCCGCATAATTCTCAAAAAGGGAACTAATGAGAGCTTATTCAAGAGTGGGTGTGGCAGCTAAAGGAAATGCCTCCGGGCTGACCAGGATCAGATTCAGCTTCAGCACACTGAAAATAAAAGCTAAGATCTAGACTTACCTTCATTAAATTAAGCAATCAAGTATTAACCAATCCATTCAACTCCGTATTATGCTAAAATTTTCCATCTTGAAATCTCCCAACTAATATATCGATCGCTTAAAATATTTGTAAACTAAATTCAGATTTAATCAAAACAATATGCAAAAGTCTGATACATAAGGTTGATCATACGACAGAAGCAAAATGCTTTAAATTTCTTTCAGTGCAGCTCGTAACAGGGTCAAACTGCAAGTAGGAAATGCAAAGGGCATTCACATTTTGATTTCATTATTGCCATTTTCTGGGCTGCGAGTACTGACTGACTTCCGAGTGCAACGTCACCGCCCCAAGGATGAGTTTCACCTGCTTTTCCTCTAATAAGTGTGCTCCTGAATGGCGTGTGTGTGTTTGTGGGTGTGCGGCGCCTATTATAGGTGGCTCTCTTCGCAAGGTGAAGCATTGAAAGGTGGCTCAAGGAGCAAAGGTGGGTGGCTAATGCCAAAGAACCTTTCAACCCGCCACACACACACACACAGCGGCTGACAACAAAAACGCCTTTCAATCTGAGGGCTCAAAAGTTTTTGGGGCTTTCGGAATCAAAGCCAAACCGAGCGGTTTGAATGGGATTTGCGCTGGCAAAGGATTATGCTTAAAAGCGATTTTACTACCGACAAGGATGTATTCTCATCCAGCGTTTTCTTTAGCCCGCAGCGATGTTGGTCATTTGCCAAAAATTTGTTAATATGCTTTCAGCATTTTTGGTGCTCTAAGATTAAGGATCGATTACAAACAGAGGTAAAGAGCTTCTACATATCTTGTCGATATATTTTGCCTAGAGTAAGTTGTGCTTTAATTGTTCATTAAATAAATTCAAATGGCATCGTGTTCAGCTCATTCTCAGATTTTGAATCATTAGACAAGAATTGCAATTAATATAACAAGTAAAGAATAAGTAATTGGTTTATTGTACTATATATTTGGTTTGTACAAATTTCAGTTTTATATTCATAACAGATTTCATACCATAAATCAAGACCAGAAATATTCTCAGCATCTTTTAATGTATTTTTCGGAATTATACCGAAAGAAAATGGACATTTCCTTTGGACCAAAAGACTGAAAAATAGCCTGGGGGAGAACGGAAGCAGGCAGGACACGAGTAAACAAGGACCAGCCAAGGTCGCTGGCCCAAAAATTATAAATTTCCGCTGAAAATGAAGTTTCAAAAGTTCTGCATCAGTGGATTTATTTTGAACGAAAAGGGTGCCTGTGCCTGCCGATTCCCGAAGCTGGGACCCTAACCGGAAGACCAAAATGGTGACACCGGACATGAAATAATTTCAATTTTGGTCATTTCCCCTGCCGAAAGAAAAAGGAGCAGTCCCCAAAGCGAAATGAGTGAATTTAAATGTTTAATAAACTTTCACCAACTACGCACACAACTGGGAGGAATCTTTGCTACAGCTTTCCGTGCGCCCCACTTCGACCCCGACTTTCATCCGTTTTTCCTTCACATTTTCCGCCAAGCCGCAAACTGCGAAAATGGCGAGAAGAAGAGGGGAGGTGGGCACCAGGCGTCGCCGTCATTGCTTTACACTTTTCTTCTAGCACTTTTCATTCATTTAATTTTAGCCGGTCACCTTTTTTCAGCAGATGGCACTTGGGTATTTAACGTTCGCTAATGCCTCCAGCCGCCGCCTCCGTTGCGGTGCAAATGGGGCGTGGCTGCGTCCGAGCCAGGCCAAAACCAAGGCGACAGTTGGCGGCCGTTTCCTAATTACAAATCACTGGCGGTTCCCACAGCGATGCCGCGGGAAAAGGCTGGGGCAAATGCCCGGGGAAAATAAGAAAACGAAAAAGAAATTACATTCCTTGCAGCGCGCAGTTCCCCTGTTTTGTTGCTGTTGCTTTCTTTTCGGACTTTCTGGGTCAACAATTATGCAAAATACTGTTATTTTAGGAGCAGACCGTCGCATTTATCTGTCCCTTTTTCGGTTGGAACTTGCGGCCTTAAACAAAGCGCTCCCTTAAACGGGAGACGGGATACGGGAGACGGGGCCCCCTCGGGGGGTGGGCAAAACGAGGCGCATCCGTTTTATAATTAGTTGGCAACCCCCTGCAGAAAACGGGGGAAAATGACTGCGGGTGATTTTTGGGGTAAAGCAGCTTTTAAGCGCGAATTAAAGATTTAATTGCTCGCATTTTGTCTAAGTGCGCCACGCGATTATTGGTGTTTCTTAGCAGCCTCCTTGCCCACCTCCTCCTTTAAGTTTGAGTGATGTAATTGTTTTCGTATTTAAACGCTTACAATTAGCCAAATGTTCGAGCCAGATTATAATTCCATCCAAAGGGTCGAGCAGTTGCCGCGAACAAGTGTGAAAATATGAAAATAGGAAGAAAAAGGTAAACACATTAGGGTTTGCTGTCTTTGGGCAAAGAAAACGGTGTTTTTATAGTGGCTTACATGTAAAATTATTTCTTTTTATTCAATAGCAATTCATCGGGTTATCTTATTTGGAAAATCCCTATTTTCCCGGTGCAGCCAATAAGATGAGCCCTGCAATCATGTTGCTCTTATCCCCTATTCCTGGCTTAAACGATTTCAGTGCCGCTGGCTCTGTGCCCGGCGGTACTTCAATAGTTTCGTATTTTTCACACGTTCCACCTCGGTCTGCCACAGCTCGCATCTGTGGCGGCTGGCTGGATGTCTTCGGGGCTCTGTCTTCGGTATTGGGTCGCCGGACGAAGTGGAAGTGACATCATTAACTTTTTCCTGCCAACGCTGACCATAAAACCGGCACCGCTCCACGCTCCTGATTTCCCGTCTGCGGAAATAAAGGGTCTAAAAAGTTTGCAACTGACCCAAACATCAGCGGGCCTCGTCTATGCATCTCACAGATTGTTGCTCCGTCGGCTGCAGTTGAGGTTGTTTGGTTTTTGTTCGTGTTTTCCGAGTGCCACTCCCCCCAGCTCCTGGAGATTGAGG
Source organism: Drosophila orosa (assembly GCA_018904745.1). Taxonomy (NCBI): domain Eukaryota; kingdom Metazoa; phylum Arthropoda; class Insecta; order Diptera; family Drosophilidae; genus Drosophila; species Drosophila orosa. The sequence goes on along the minus strand of JAEIIH010033524.1, from coordinate 28,546 downwards.
AGCTCGCCCTGGCCCGCCTGGTCGGTCCTTATTGATTTGTATATTGAAACTTCATTACAAGTTGAGTGCAGTTCGCTCGTAGTTTATTCCCCCAACTTTTTTCGTTGCCTAGGAAAAGTTGTTCGGTTTATTTACTCAAGTTTTGTTCTGATTTTTTAATGGGGTCATGGGTTTAGTTTATTTATAGCCATTTGTTGCATTTGCTGAGCGGGCAGGGTTTCCGCCAGAAATTAGCTTAAATCCGTTTTTGGAATTCTCTTTTTATTAAAGCCGCCCCACCGAGGAAGCTGAGGAAGCTCGTCTCCGGCCCAAAAAGGCGGCCAAGAAGAGTTGATTTTGAACTTGTGCGACATGAAACAAGCGCCCACTGTCATTTGGACCTGACACACTTGTCGAGGGCGCTGTAATGGATGGCTGATGAGTGGGCGACGAACGAGCGGGCACGAGCCCACAATAATGCTGAATGCGCACAAAAAGGGCCAGCGACCCACGAGCCCAACCTCCGAGCTCCCACCTATCAGCAGCCTCAACCTGGTTTGCTGACAACCAACGACAATGGGGAGCTAACTAGGAAATAGCGTATAAAATCCGTGTAGTTCTTTTTGGATTCTAAATAGTAGTGCCAAAATATCAAAAAAATATTCATACCTCAAGTCAAAACATAAGAATAATATATGTAAATATCAACTACAGATCCTTTATCTTTGGCATTATAAAATCAAAACTTTATTGTTATATCAGCTATATTTTTCCACTCTAATCCTACATAAGCCCATATTAGCCGCCGACGCATTCGCCGTCTGGGTAGCAGCAGCCCCGGCAATTTCAATTGTTGTAATGCACTCAAGGGGTCGCTGTTGACGACCACGTCGGCGCTGCATGATTACACGGGCCGCTCCTCGCTGCCACGCTGCCACGCTGCCACGCTGCCACGCCGCCTCCCGGCCCACTGGCCACCGCCCACATCCCAGGACAGCGCGATGCCTCACATGACCATGCTCACTTGCTTCACTCCCGTGCGTTGGCATGACAGTGAGCTGCTGCTCCTACTGCTGCTCAGTTCGCCTGGCATTTTGCTACTTATTTTTGTTTCGCCCCCAAGGCGCTGCATTCCATGGAGCATGTTGGCGCAGGGGAGGAGGGACTTGGCTTAGGCGACGCCTAATCTTACATCGCTGCATATCGAGGTTAAAACTTGACAATAGTTCAACTCGACTCGGCTGCCGCTCGCCCATGTCGTTGTTGTCCTTAGACGTTTTTAGCCTGGCCCTGTTCAGGGGTTACGTATACGCAGCGTTAACTTGTCAGCTGTTGTACAGTGTATGCTGTACGCGAGGGTGGCACCAGTAGAGCCAAAAGTTGCAGGAATTATAATCAAATAAGTATAACAATTATATGTAAAATGTACTAAATGTATCTTTGTTTCATTAAATCTTTATATCATAAATAATACCTTGTAAGTTTTCCTATTTTTATAAGTCGATCCACCCTGCTGTACACCCCTCGGTTATCCTAATCCCTATCCCTGTTGCTTGCTCAGCTCGTGACCCAAATTGTTTGCACAAGCATATCGCAGCGAAAGATGGAGACTCCCGCGTTTTTCGGGGCGCCTCTGCAATTGCAAGTGTCTTCAAGTTGCACACAGATTTTCGAGGTTAATGCGTGCAAAACTTTGAAATTAGTAAATTTCCTTTCTGGCATTCGTTTGCCAAGTTTTTAGCAGGCAACGCAACCCATGCCACCCATGCACTGCCATGCCAGCCCGAGCAATATCTGCGTCTTTGCCAATCCCATCCGCCTTGAGTGCAACTAATTTATTTGTACTTTGTGTTACACTGCGTATACGTGATGTTGCTGGCTCCTCTGGCCGCAACAACAAAGACGGCATAAGTATCAACACAGCAGCAGCCCAAAGACGACAACAACGACAACACTTGTTTAAATTAAACTTTCTGACCCAAATTTATGTTTGAAGTTGATATGCATTTTCTTGTCCTCTGGCTTCTGGTCTCTGGTAATATTCTAAAAAGCAAAACATACGTGACAGTATTTCGTAATTTTGCAACAAAACCAAATGAGTTCTTTTCGAGTTTGGAAGGGCGAAGAACTAAAAGCGGGCTTTTGTTAAGTTACTAAGCAACGCTGGCTTTAATTAAATAAGATTTACTCTAGCTAAGATGCACAACTATACATTTATATTAATATTGAGAAATATTAAGATTTGAACTCATCTAATAAGAGGGGACTGCTGGTCTAGATTAGCTTAATGGATGTCCTTCTACTGGCCAAACTAAAGCCCTATTAAGCTATGCTGGATACGATTTTAGTTTTGCTCATAAATCTCGACCAATTAATTGATGAAAGCCAATGGATATCAGAGAGAAAATTGCCTCATTTGTGCCGTCTTCATTGGGTTGGCTTTTCCTCCCTGATCTCATTATGCTTTCCATTTAACAGACTCGAGCATATTTAAGAGTATTTCTATCTGTTCGCTTAATTAAAGAGCTGGGGCGGCCGGGAGAGTGCGGAAAATTGTTCAAAATAAGTTAGTCAAAGGGGCCCAAGGCCATGGAAAACAAGAACAAAGAACATGTAGAAACGAAAGCATAAAAAAATGGATAAAAAAGAAACAAAAAGGGAGCGGGGCAAAAAATCCAAATGAAAATGAGGCGAAAAGAGGACACGATGCGAGCAGGGAATATATACGTTTGTATGTATATACGAATACGGATATAGAAAAAGTACATATATATCATTCTACTATATATCCTACTATATATGTATGTATGTATAAGTAGTGGACAACTATGCACTCCACCACACCGCCCCTTTTTGCGCTCTGGCGCGTGCCTGCGCCGCGTGCTAATTATGATGAAAGATTTCTGCATCTTTTAGCGTTAATCCATTTGGAAAATTAGAAATGAAAATTTAATGAAATTTCCACCAACTTCCACAGCGTTTTCCATACGATTTTTTCTGCCTTTTATAATTGAGAAGAGGTCGAACAAAAACTGAAAACTTGTTGGTAGAGTCAGGGCAGGCAATACCCTGGGAAAACCACCTAACTTGCCAGCAACTTTTAACATTATCCTAAAAAATGTATATTTTGCTTAATTTGAATATTATTTACATAAAACAAATTATATCTTAAAGAACTTATATTTTCACTTTGAACCTTGCATCAAAATGGAGAATGTTATTCCAAACATCAGTGCCAACAGCCTTAACTGAAGGGTACACAAAATCGATAAGTTGTTAGCCAGTAATATTGACAGTGGCCCGGTCTTACTTTATAGTTCCCTTTTTTGTGTGTTTATTGCCGCCGGAAATAATTTATAACCTCATCAGTCATTCGGTTTATGCAGTAAATTCTCCAAAAGTGAACATTTATTTCGACCAACAGTGGCAATTAACGCGTCCCGTGTTTACCCAACCAGCCAAGTTTTTTTCAACTTCTTTCGCTACTCCTTCCTGCTTCATAACACGTTTTTAATTACCCATTCTCGGGCAAGGACACTCTGTGGATGGCAATGGGAGGGATGACAGTCATTCCCGCATTGCTATACAGCGCGACTTGAAAACAATTAAAAATGTCGTAATTGTCGCATTAATGTTTTTCTGATCACATTTTCGCTCTGGCTCTGGCGCTGGCTCTGGGCACTTGGAAACCGGCCAAGGACGGGACAGCGCAGGACACAGCAAGGACTCGACACGCACAGCCATTTCGAGCGCAATTAAATTACACAAAATTCGAATTAAAGTCGCACTCAACGCAATGTATTTAACTGTCAAAAATCATGCACGGGCCCAGGACTCATTTGCCAGCCAACCCTGTCTCCCCCCTTAGGTTTTAAAATGGGAAAAAAGTTTTCGGTTCAAAGAGGCGGCTGGTATTCAATTTGAACGTGTTCCCGTGGCCATAAAACATGACCGGGGCCTGTAGTTAATGGCCTATCCGACGGTCTAGCTGGACTAGCTTTGAATCATTAAACGCACTTGCGGCATCGACGAGGGAACCATGAGGGAACCATGAGGCTCGGCTCCCCGGCATTCGCAGCCCAATGGCCAGCAGCCGTTGGCCGGGCCTAATGGTTTTCAAGATTCTGCCACGGAACACGAATCAACTTTTTGATTTTTTTTATAGTTTTAGGAATTTATTGGACCATTTTGCATAGCTAAATCTGTTTTAGAAAAAAGAATTATATAAAATTTATAACAACTGTCAAAATATTTCATATTTATTTGGCTCAAGCTTTAAAAATTAAATATATTATTTGCAGTGTCTTAATAAGGGAAAACTCAGTGGTTGCTTCAATTAAATGGCTGTCACATATGAATAATTCCTCCCCGCTTGATTAATTTAAATTATTCTCATGTAACATTTGCCCAATCACAACAAAACACCGCACGGAGTGGGAGTCCCATCCCCCCCATGTACATATCTCAATCTTAATGAGAATTGTTTCACTTTTCCCCATTCCTTGCTTGCGTGCTGCATTAAATGTAATTACCGCAACATTTTTCATAAGAATAAGGACACAAGCAGGGCAGTGAGAGATAGTTGCAAAAAAGACGTGGGACGAGTTGGTGCTGTCTTTAAGGGTCTCGGAGTCCTTTAATTGGCACGATGGACTTATGGAGCACAACTCCTTTCCCTTTGACCTTTCGCCACACACATGTCAGAGGACAGAGGACCAAGGAAGGCCCATTCCTACGTATTTCTCATTAAAATCGAGGAGCCATTATTGCGGAAACGTGCCCATCCGACTCGTCTGACCTGCTATATGTATATAAATTATATCGTTCGGTTTCTTATTTTATTGCATCTTCTCTCTTCTGCCGGCTGCGCCTCATTTATTTAGTATTTTAACAACTTTATTAAGTGCAATTACATTCCTTGGCCCAGCTCTTAATAATAATTTCATTTCACCCTTTCCTCTTTACTCTCATTATCTTATCCCTTCAGCTGGCTGTGGCCGTAAAAATATTTAAACTTGCTAAATGAAATTGCCGTCTGATAATGGCAATGAAAATTATGGCACATCATTGGGAAAGCAATCGGGAAAGTGGAAATATTCTGATTCGTGATAATCCCAGGAGATTACTCATGAGATTGAGCCGAACAAGATCGCAAGGCATTTGTCAGATTCATGGGGCAGCGATTTAAATTCCGCAAATATTTCCACACGGCGAGCGGGAAGCGGGAACACAAACATTTACGCTTTTGTTTGATTTGGCAAAGCCAAGGGCAGGGCCGCAATTGAGAGCCTACATCAAAAGTGACGTGTCTGCACTGAATGCCATTCCGTTCGAATTTTTATAAATCATTTGGCGTTGCCATGGCCTCTTTTTATGGGCCCAGGCCCAGGCCCAAGCCGCAGAACACATTCATCAAATCCGCAGAGTCATTCATCATGGGCAATATATTTGACATTGTCAGTGATGGATAAATACTACGCACAACAACTGCCAAAACGCCACGGCCACGGCAGTGTGGCTGGAATGGTCCGGGATGGGCAACAGGATAAACAAAGGCGCCAGAAAGGACACACGGATGGGATAAGGAGCCCCGGAAGCACATGCTCGTCTGCATGTTGAGCTCCGAAAATTTGCACGTTTCGATGCATGAAAATTGCCATTAAACGATTTCGTTTCGTTTTTGGCCAGCCAACGAGCAGGTGTTCCGGCTGCAATCCAATTCCGGCTGTGGAAATGCTCCTAAGACTGCCATCCGATGTACTTTATTTCATACATGGCAAAGTGATTTATTAGTTTATATAAGGAAATGCCAAGAAAAGACGTTTGCCTTGCTTATTTACTCGAGCCACAAAACAATACTTACAAGATTTGAAGAATAAACCGGAATTTGGAAAGCACACAATTCATTTCCCATTGTGTATTCTGGTGCTCTTCGTAAATAAAATGTCCATATTTGTGAGCAAACTTAATGCTTTTGAATTTGTTAGAACCTTGGATATGATTTTTATTGCATTTCTTAAAAAATATTATACATATTTCGAGGCCCTAGTATATCAAAATATAAACATTTTAAATGTATTTGGTAGTTTTGTGATGTCTAATCCATTCAAAGGAATCTATTTTTGTGCGCTTTTAATTTGAATTTCCAGCCTAAGTAGAACAAAATAAGTCGACTTTTCTTGGGTAAGCCAGAAACCAGGTCGACTTAGTCTGAACACAGAGAAAAACTTCTGAAATGCCTTGAGGCAAGAGAGAACGAACGATATAAGAAAATCAAAGTTAGTGGGTACGTTTTTGGTGCTTTTAAAAGGCAACTACGCGCGAAAAGTTTCTCTTTTTCTTTTATGTTTTTATACGACGACGACGACGTTGGAGCTTTGAAATATATTCGAATCTCAGGCCTGGAACTCATCGCCCTCTACAAATGTCCCCCAATTCCTGTCCCGTCCTTGTGTCCTCCTCCCCTTCTCCCAGCTTTTCCCCACTAACCCAGGGAAATCATCGCTGGTTGCCGCTCAAGTTTTCCATTGCTGCTCTCTTTTTTTGTCCGCCTTGCGTTTTCCGACGCCCTGCCACATTAATTTTACTTCTTATAAATCTCGCTAGATGCTCCACTGGCCCATCTAGATGGCATGACATTAAAGTTGTCGGCCTTAAAGTCGCGAACTTTTGGGCCATCATTTATTTCCTTATCGCTGGGTCTTGAGGCAGCAGAATTGTGTTTGCTGTTGTGCCAGACTTTCAATTAGTGTCAATTCTTTAATCGCTTTCGATTAATTTCAATTGGAAGTGTGTGATATATTCAGCACGTGGCGGAATATGCTGCTATTTTCCGCCATTAGCTGACAAATATTTACAGAATTTTAATTTAAAAATTGGTACAGCCTCTAGGATATTCCGATGCCCTACCCTTATAGACACTCGGTGGATAGCAGGGTATATTTCTGATGTTTGGCTCTAACAATATGTTGTACCTGCCTAACCATAAACTGCAAAAAGTAAATATTTTCGCCTGCATGTTTACATTGGCGTGTGTATACATAAATTCATATTGTCTAGTTGGCAAAAAATTTAGCATGCTTTTAAGGGTCGCTCAATTTCAGTTTGTTTGGATGCCGGGCGGGAGTTTTTTGTGTGTGTGTTTAATCGGATGAATTCGCTTTTAGGTGCTTTATCGTTTTTAGGCAACTTCAATATTTAACAGTTCTGTTAAAAATATAAATTTATTTTTCTGTGAGACCAAAGGAAGTGGTATTTGGCCATTTCCTACCTATCATTTAGTAAATGTAATTAGTTTTTTCTGTATACTATTATAATTTTGCTTCAATTTTTTTTTGTCTTATTCTTTTAAATATTATAAAATTATTTATGGTTTTTTAAAGCAACAAATAGATTATCATACATGGCCAACTTATAAAGAGTAACCAATGCTCACCTTTACAATTCTTAATCCCTAAATTGCCATTCTTTGTAAATATTTGTTGTTCATATTTAAATACACAAAGAAAGCTAATTTAAATGCATTTGCATGCAATTGTTTTGGGTTTTTTCTCCCGTTGGCCGATCCAATTGAATTGCAACAGCAAAAACATGCTGCAAATTGTAAATAAAACACGGATAAAGACAGGAAATAATATTTTCTGGTTGGCTGAAAGGGCTTTTTTGGTCAGGTTATGGAATATCTATCTATACAAAAACTTGTATCTAATGTACACAATTGACATGTTAAATGTGGGCAGCGGGAAAAAGTATTAACGTTGGGCAATAAAACCTAGCTCTTCGACATTGGAAAAATATTGAGCAATAAAAGGCGCGCAAAGTCTAATGAAAACAAACAAAACAATAAATAAATTGGCCAGCATAAAAGTCTCGATTGCCGGAGCGTTTAACAGAACAAATAAACATTTAAGTTTTATTTATACGAGCAACTTCCATTTCTCCCAGTTTAATCATATTAAGAGCCACCACACACTGTAAGTTCGTGGCAATGAAGTCAACTATTTTAACTTGGTCTGGAACTAGCCCCATTGCAGTTGCCATTGTGCCGGAAATTTTATTTCAAACTGGAGGGTTTTCAGTCCGGGTCTGACAAGTGAAAGTCGCACAGCTCAAGCGGAAAAAGCAGCCAGAGAATTTCCAAAAACCAACTGACGCCACATCTGGGTTTTCGCTCCACTTGAGTATTGCATTTCTTTTTCGTTTTCGTTTTCGTTTTCTGTTATTCTTGTCGATTGACTTGCGGTTACTGAATTGTCTGGTTGCAGATACAAATTGCTCGGGAAATATACATACACATACAGATACATACTATATATGGGTCAGTCGGCCAAGGAATGGCTATTATTCGACCTGTCAAGCTGACAAAATGATTCTTTTTTCAGCATGGAAATGTAGAACGATGGGCGTCCGATTTGATGAAGTGAAATAGAAATAAAAATAAAAACGATATAAGCTAAAATCCAATGTGGCCATAAAACTCACTTACTCACTAACAAATGGCAGATTTCATAGCAAACAACTTGTGAAATAATCATGTGGATAAGCGAGGGAATCAAATTCAATTGAGACTCTTGTAATAATGTATGTTACAGATACAGTTTCGAATTATACATTCTTGCCTTTGATAATAATATTTGCCGCTCAAATTCAATACACAAATACTCTGCAAAGATTCAGTAACACTTCAATGGTCGAGTTGAATTGAATTTTAAGCTGAATGAATTTATAATAATGTTATTAGCAGGGGTAACATAGGCACACATGTTGGCCAAAAAGTACACCTTTAAATATTGCTAAGCTATTTGTCAAGATGCTTTTTAATGGCGACAGACCCAACTCAAAAGACTTCTACTGACTTCCCCCGAAATCGCATCAAGTCAGGCTACCTCAACTATTAGGCTTAAACGCTTGTTTGTGGTTTCGGCGACCGTAATTATAAGTTAAGCTGCTATTAATTATGGCGCCCAATCTAGAGGGGAGGCGGCAGCTTCCCTGCCCAACCCAACCCCCACTTGCATGTGCCTAAGCCAAAGGATACACACATCCCGGCGGCACACACTCTACACACACTCTCACCCAAGCTGCGAATATATGTATGTATGTATAAAGTGCTATAGTGCACACATATATCAAGGCAACCCAATAGGCTAATCGCTTCGACAGGCAAAAGTCGCATTTTGGGGGCGCAACCCAAAACGAACCCGCAATTAATTTGCCAGTTGGGTATCAAATTTGCATGGTTGTGTGAGTGTCCTGCCTGTGTGGGTGCGGCCGAACTTTTGCGCTAATTAGCAATAAATTTGATTTTTGAAAAGGAATTGATTGAGCCACCAAACTCCACTTTTCGCGCATTATGATAAATGGCTGTTGATGAAGGAGAGCTTTGGGTGTCACTCAATCCGGAAGGCACGAGCTTAAGTTCCTTTTAAAGGGTGTTTTGACTTTTATATAAGTGATAACTTGGCACCTATTTGGCAGTCTTGTTATTCCTTTTTAAGGTATTATTATCACCTGGTTACTTATAAAGTTCTTAAAATAAATCCTGTTACATTCCCGCTCTTAGTAAACACTACAAAGACCTTACGCCTTCTTCATATTTCTAAGAAATTATGTGTACACACAGTCTTAATTCTTTAATCCTTTAATTTTAATAATTTTCCAAGAATACGTTCCTTGGAAGTTCAATTAACTCTAGACTCCTTTATCATACGAATAAAAATAGCTTTGTTGTATTGTCTTTAAAGGTAACTGAATACAGCTTGAAATCAGTTTATTTTCATCATCTATTTCCACGTAGCAGCTACTATTTTTGTATTGGCATAGCTATCTTTGGGCACCTGTCCTCGCCAGACTTCTTCCAGGAGCTCGTCCTTGATTACCGCCTCCGCCAGCTGCTGGGCGAACCAATTCGAAACGTAATCAAGCATACGGGACCCAAACTCTTCTCTCGCAAGTGAAAAGCCGGAAGGAGCTGAGGCGAGCGGGTAAGGGGAAAGTCGGGCATAAATCAATTTGAAATGAAACGTACACTTGGTGTACTTTGTCGCTACTTGTAGGCAGCCCAGCCCAGTCCCCACTTCTTAGGCCAGGGAGCCGGGAATCCGCGGATCGGCAACAATGTATCCGCGTAGCTCTACATAAATTTACCGTGGAAATCTGCATAAAATCAGCGCTAACAAGCAGACGCCTCCGCGGCAAAGGCAGCCGACATCTTTTCCGGCTACACAAGACTTTCCGTTTGACTGGGCCGCGAAGTAGAAATCAGAGAAGGGTTTTCGGGGCAAGCGGCGGGCGCCGTACAACGTCTCAATATTGCAATCTTGTCAAGGCCGTGAAATTGACTGAATGAAACTTACAAAACTGTCAGGCAGGCCCAGCATTTGACAGAGTGCCAAGGCGGGCGGTGGAATTAACCGTGTGTAGGACATTGATATGTGGGGGGAAACTGTCTACTAAATTCGGTCGTCAAATGGGTCTTATCTATATCATATATAATAATGTGTATATTTTATACAAAGTTGTAACGAATTTTTTGCTTTTAAATTTCTACGAAATATAAAGACTTAACTGTAAAGGTATTTAACAAAAAAACGTACATAGTTTCCAACGCTTATCCCGACACACCATTCCACGTTTCCTGGCTCTACCAACCATTATGCCATTTTCAAGCGTAAAACCATTGCAGCCGTAAGCAAATGGAAAACGTTATAAATTACGGTTTCATGGGCGAAACGCAACTGCATTGGGCTTTGGAATTGGGTGAGAACGGTGTTGTTTGCACTGAGTCTGATGCCTCTGACAGCAATCACTAATTGCCAATGCGGTGGATTGGGCCGTAGGGTCCGTGTCCTGCTGGATCCGTCGGAGCTGCCCAGAGGGTCCTGGCGGGGTGACAACTTGTTTACAGACCATTGGATGCAGAAAGGACACTGCCCCATTCGGAGCTGGCCATCCGGAGCACTTAACACTGTGGCTTGTTGACATGGAAACTGACTTAAGGTTAGCGGCTGCTGCCGTAATCCGAATGTAACACAAACTCCGCTGGCAAGTTTACGACAATTTGCAAAGTCATAAACTTGGCCCTGAGCAGGCCAGCCCAGAAGTCCATGCACAGAACCGAAACTATGTCAAAATGTTAAATTTTAACATACAATTTCATCATATCAGAATAAGGTGGTGTTTCCGGATGGCCTTTTCTGGTAAATATGCATTCCCAAGAACTACTTCGCTTTTTTACTTATATATGTTTTATATTTTTATTTCGAAAACTTAACTTAACCTGAGTCCCGCCTTAGATTTATTTTTTTCGGTGTCCTTGGAAACTAGAACCGAATCTGAGACTCACACTGACGCTGGATCTGGGCTGGTGTCCTTGCGGCTGCTGGGCAAACAAACATACGGTAGCTGGCAGCTGGTCCTGGAGGATGTGGACTTTATGCTTATGCAAATCACCCTCCCTTCCGGAGAGTGCGAAATATGATTCCCACACATAAACCTTAAAACGCAACACTCACCCAGTGTAGTAGTAATTCTCCGTGAAATAAATAGTTGAGCGGGCTAATAAAACAAAGGCAATACATCAGAATTCCATTTGCCCAGCGAGACATGCAAAGTGAGTTGCTCCGGCAAACTGACGAAATATGCATAATCCCTGTGTGCATGCCAAGATTTCCGGAATCCCAGTCGGGCCCGGGATCGGGACCTTCGAAGTGTGAGTGCTCGGAAAACAAGTTTGTCATTACCAGGACAAGCCGAGCTTCAGACGGAGATGAAGTTCTGCGCTTCTTTACTTTATGCAGCTTGTTTTTTATTTCGTTAAGTCGAGGCTACATTTGCATTTGACAATTGCGCCAGTGTTGTAGAATTTGCAATGTAAAATTTTCGAACAATGGGCACATAAGTATGCTAGTAGGTACAAGAAACTATTAAATAAGTCAACGTAAAAGTCTATAAATGAAAACATTCTATCTGAAAACCTCTTTTCGTACTGATTATATTTAAAAATATTTAAGTTAATAACGAAATTAAAGTATAGTATTAAAGTATTTAATTAAATGTATACTGGACACCCTAAATATTATTATATAAATAATTGTTCCGGTAAAAATCCAACCCACCCACTGTCGGCAGGCGAAATCTGACCCACTTAGCCAGAGAGGAAGTACGGGATCGGATGGAAGGATGGAAGGATGGCTGGGATGAATAGGGGACTAAGCGGAAACTGGAATCGAGACACCGACTGGCAGATGCTAATCCAGTTGCGCTTTTGTGTCATTCGCATTGTCACATTTGCTGGGCCCTCGTTGATAATGGCCCCCGGCTTTATTGTTCCTCGGCAGCCAGACGACGGCTGTCCCCGCTCCCCCTGCTACCCCTGGCCACCCGCGCCAACGCCCCTGTCACATTACACACGCCACTTGGCAGAACTCATCTCATTAAGCCCTGCATGTGCACATGCTGAAGTTGTTCTTCAATTTGCGTTTGCTTTCAATCTACATACAAGCCAACTCACAAGCCAACGAACAAAGCATTTTTAAAATTCCGTTTTTTCACAGCGCTTCATCCCTAGTTTTTGGCGATGATGAATGTTTTAGCATGCTTTAGCCTTGATATTTTCATTAACTAATGTGGCTTTAAGGAATCTGAAAAATATAGGAGCCTAATGTATGACCAAGCTGTCGAGGCATAAATTTCAGAACTATTCAAGATATTGTAGTATTAGTCGGTTAAATTAATAAGTAACCCAAAAATCTAGCACTAATCTTTTAAAGTTCTTGTACTTTTAGTTTTAGACATACACTTTCCCTTTCCCAGCAGCTTCTTAATCCAATTCGCAATAAAAATATTAAACAATATAAAGTCATACTTCGATCTCCTTCAAAGTACAGTTTTTCTGTTGAAATTTACGGCGCCGTGAGGTAATTTATTTCATATCAATCGAAACGAATGTGATAATCTCCAATGTGCAATTTCCATTATGCGAGAAAGGGAGACCGGCGAATGAAACAATCTTCGGGACATAAAAAACTATCTGGCCATATATCTGGGCTTATATGCGAGCTCACACACACACACATCCATAACATCGACAATTACACGGCATCCCGGCCTTTTTACGATATCTTACTTATTTGCTGAGGCGGGTCAACGTTGCGGCTACTCAATCAATATTGGCTTTCCCCCCGTCCACGGCCGTACGTATTACGTATACGCATCTATACATTATGTGCCCTCTGTTTGCTGGTCAAACATCAGAGCCGACAACATCCGAGCATCGACCACCGCCGACCCGGCAACGAATAGAAGTGAAATGAACAAATATTCCGGCTCGGACAAATAAATTAAATTAAAATGTATACAAACATAAATTATTTAGAGATAATGTACTGAGGTCAGTCGACCGGCTAACAATAACCAGCAAGCAGCAACCAGCGGCCAGCGACAGCAACAAGGAGCAGACGCAGCCACCACAATAAATGCAATAAAACCAAATTCAATTGGCGGCCATAACAAAGTAGAGGAAGACGAAGTGGGAGCAAAAGTGGACTCCGATTCGGAGTGGAGGAGAGTGGAGTTGAGTGGAGTGGAATGGGTGGGAACAGGGCCAGTCAGCAAACAAAGACAAATAAGCGAGCTGCGGAGTGAGTCCCAAAAGTGAATTCCAAATAAATCACCGGGAATGGGGGCCCAAGTTGGCCGGGATTCCGTTGGAAGCTGGCCTGCTTCGCCATTTGTTTTTCGCCTGCTGTACATTTCATTTTGTGTATTTTCTGGTTTAGTGACTTTGACCTGGCCGGAGAAATCATTTATTGAATTGTCTCCCAGAGCAAAAACTGAAATTAACTAACAGTAGTTCGTTGGCTCAGAAGCATTCGACTTTTCATTCGCTTCAAGCCTTTAATCTCTGTCGGAAACGACCCTGTTATCAGGCATTTATTCTTATTTATTTATTGTTTTGCTTTTGTAAATTTGATTTTATGTATTTTATGCGACTTTGAGGTAACCTGTGAAATATTTAATAGAATCGTTCCCTTAGTTGATTTTCCATTTCGCTGCAGCACTACAATTTAAAGCTCTCTTGTGAATAGAGTCATTTTTGCAGAAGAACTATCCAAAAAGTATTTGCCAGAAATTTTTACATTTATTTCTTGTGAATTTACTGGCAAAAAGTGAGGTAAGTAGCTGGCATAAGCTTTTCTTCTGCGATTGCTGCACTAGAAACTTATTTAAATGTAAAACACTGAGACACAGAACACAGCCATCGAGTGGGAGTCCTGTTCATATCCCCTCGCATCCTTTGCAACTAAATCTCAGAATTGTGGCATTGCATTTGCCCGTATTCAATTTGAATGTCAAAGTATATACTCAGACGGATTTTTCCCTAGGATTTCTTGTGTAAGTCCAGGTATTTTTCGTAGCCGTGAAATATTCCAGTCAAAGGAGAAAAATGTTAATATTTGTGATTGGCTTGTGGGGATTTTTTTATATTAGTTTGGGATTAGCCAAGCGTGTTCTAGGATTTCATTGACTTTACCACAAATATCTAATGTAATACCTTTACCTGGGAAAATAAATATGGCACCACAACCATCAGTGATTATTCTTAGCCCTCTTTTATCCATCATGGCCAGTTGTGCATCAGTGAAGGCTTATTTATTTAGTGGCCCTGACATATTCTATGCGACAAGACGTTGCCGCGAGATACGTTGCTCCTACTATAACTCCTCCTGCCTTGTGCTCCTGGCAGGCGTCCTTGGACGCAGTGGAGTGGGCAGCTGAAGTGGAGACGGAGTGCTCGCCGAGTTCATAAAATATTCAGCTGCACTTTAGCCAACAAACTGCCGCTAAGAAGTTGCCTGCAATAATGTTATTTTCCCGGCCGGAGTCTGGAGTGCGGACTGCAAAGTCCCCGGGTCCGGGTTCGGTGTCCGCGTGCGAAGTCCCGGTCCGGAGTTCAGGCTCCGGGCGGAAGTTGCGGCAGGCGGTTCACGGAAGTGGTGCCAAATGGCAGATTAAAACGGTGTTAAGTTGCGGCTGACGGAGATTTCACTTGCGGCAGTCAGGTGCTTAAGATTACGCAAAGCGAATAAATAAGCGCAACCCGCAGGGGATAAACGGCTGTCTTCCTCCCGCAGGACACAGCTACGCAATCCAGCTCCCCTTTGGCCGCGCTGAGTTATGTGTCCTTGTGCAATGAGGTAAATGCCTGGCAAGGTCCCTGGCTCTTGGTCCTCACCACTTGGCACTAATTGCGCTGAAAATGCGAGCCGATTCCAGGCGACTCTGCTGCTGCTGATTCTACTGCGCCTTTGTTCGGGCATTTAAATGAAAACTCCAAACATGCGACACCCCATTCACGTGTGTCGCTCCTACTGCCAAATGCCCAGCAACCATCGAGGGCTGAATGGGCCTGCCTAGATCTGTCTGCACTGAGCGAAATGGTAGTATTTTTATATTCTCTTTTAAACTAGAACTTGAACTAAATTGGGAACTTCTAAAAAACAAAAATTCCTACATATGCAAGTGATGCATGCACAGTTAGTGGCTTGAATGCTTTAATAAATCCTTTAAAAATAAGAGAATATTTTATTTAGTAAATTTATTCCATAGAAGTATCTAAGGAGTACATTAAACTATATATTTTTCAAAGAACGACCCTCCTAATAATAGTATTTCTTGACCCTTGACCGACTTATAAACTCCTACACATCCTAAACTATAGTTATTTTACCTCTATAATAAGCTTAGTTTTGTACATTTTTATTTCCGTGCAAGAAGAACAAGGGCCGAAGGTGTCGCCAGAGCCACGTCAGTGGCAGGATAATGTTTGCTGCTGAAGGACACAAGCGCCTGAATTCTGAAACGTCGTCGGCATTCGGTTGTGTAAACATTTTAATTTCTACTGCTGCTAACAAATGTGCAGCAGCCGAGGGCAGGGAACCAGGGAACCAGGGACAAGGGACCAAAGAACCGCAGCCTGCCAAGCCCAAGACCACCTAGCATTCCCTTACCAATGCTGCTTACTCCACATTCCGTATCCGCCATGTGGACCATGGTCGACCAAAATGCCTTTTGTCCCTTGCATTCCTCTCGGTGGGACATGGCCAAGACAAGTGCTGATGGGAGGGGGATTTTGGCCCTACAATGCCGTGAATTTGTAGCTTACATTTCAACGGGAGGCCCAGTGTCAGGGATGTGATAAATTGCACCCAAAAACGAGAAGCCGCTAAGGGAATAATCAGGTGCGATCTGATTTGATTTCGTAATTTCCATTCGGGCCTCGTACTCACGACTCACGCTCACATCGCCAGCAAAGGACTGCGGGGGTCCTTGGGCAGTGTATGAAATCTGAGGCTTTTGTACATATTCGCTGCAGTCTCAAAATGCCGTTTATGCTGCATGTTTGGACCCACTCGCTCACACACTCGCTAACGGGCCCTGGAATATGTTTTTGTTCATTTTATGGCCTTTTTAGCTGCCATAAACACCAAACACCTCCCCGCATTCCCCCGACCACTTCGAGCATGGCTAAAGTGCAAAAAAGACGCCACTCTGTAGTCGGAAGGCACGACTGGGAGGTACTTAGTATACATTGTACAATGAATTCCTCTAATTTGAGGTTTGTGAGTTGCAGACGTCATTATCTTTACCTCTTATAAGAGGTTAGGTCATACCATATCTAAAAACCACCATAAGATATTACCCCTTGGCTCAATATACCCTTGAACTCTGTAAAAATAGGGTACACAAAGAGAGAAGACATCTGAAAACCGCATTCGGTTTCAACAAACGCACACTCTGCCAGGGTATCTAATGTTTAGATGTGTTTGCATATAATATTTATAAAATAGGGGGAGTCCGGGGCGAGGGGAGTTGCCTCTAAGCTTTTTGCAAAAATATCAGATATGCATTTCAAGGATACAATTACAAAAGCGAGTTCCCCCACAAAGCCCCACAGCCGCAGCGCCACCAGGAGCAGCAGAATCAGTAAACTTTTGCAGTTGCTCATCCTCATTGTACAATTAATGTTGAAATTTGAAATTTACCAACGGCAGCAGGCGCGGTACGGTGGAAGTATTTGGCTTTCGCCTTCATTTGGCTGACAGTTTATTATTTTTAATGAGGCATATTATAATCAACATGCCACAGCCGTTCATATATATATAAATTCACAAAAATGAAAGATAAACACCAGCCGTTTGTTAGTTGCCGCTGATTTTGACAGCGAAATTAAAAACACTGACAACAGCCATTAAAATATTTATGTTAAACCGAAACGAAATTGAGCGAAATAAATGCTATTCCAGTACTGTAAATCACGAATGAAGGTCGCTGCAATGCAAATGGCGAGATCCTTAACGAGGGCCTGTACAAAGTATCCCGAAGACGGGTAAGGGTTATAATTTATGTGGGAGAAATACTCTGCTGTATCTATGTACATACCTGGGGTCCCAAAACAAAAATATTCACCCAGCGAAGTTTGTCGCCATAAATTAAATCTCAATGTGGCGTTAGGTAAGTACGATGACATTTATTATAATTTAGCAGGCAGCCGAAAAAATAACCAAAGTAGGGGAAAAGAAACGTAGACAAATCGAAGGTTGGCTACCCTTTCCAGTGTGTGGAATAAGTAAGTAACAACGTAAACTTCAGGCTGATTAAATAAATATTTTTCTCTAGCTTAGAAAATATATTCCAGGATTATATTTTCATTAAATTAAATTTATATTTAAGCAACCCAATATGAGTATTTGTATCTAATTTGAAATGGGTTATCTTAATAGTTTATATTTTAACTTATAATATTTGTTACTTATAAATTTGCTTTCCTTTGCAGTACTCTTTTAAAAATTTCAGATATCGAGAATAAATAAGGCCTAAATAAATTTAAGAACCGCAGGTAAAATCGAAGCTTGCATTTTTCGCGTTTTTACCGATGATAGCTAAAAAAAGAACGCAAATTTATTCATGATATATTTGAATGTGACTAGTGCCAGGCTGCCATACAAAAAATAGAGAGCGCCTTGAATTTTTGCCCGCCTCAAATATGACTTACTTTAGCCCATTTCTTGCCGGGACACTGGAGACGCCTGTAAACATGGACCCGCATACAGGCCATTTGATCTTGAGCAAACAATTCGAGCGGGTACACGACGATTGCTGGACGACCGGTGACCCCAAGGCAATCCAGCCGAGAACAGTGTGCGACTATTATCCTTTGACCAGTGGCCCTAACCATAAATTGGCCGCACACACAGGACCTGGCCAAGGGTTGACAGCGGGTCCACTACGCCTGACCGCCTTACCGCCTGACCACCGCTATGAATGTTGGGCCAAAGGACTCGGGCTCGGACTCCATCGACTCCTGGCGCCGCATGCGTATGTGTGGGAGGGCTGGGGCTGTCCAATCAATTTATCACTCGAACAGCGTCAAGGAAGCAGCTTCGACATGCACAAACACCAAAAAGGAAAAATAATAATTTGCCCTCCATTAGAACATTTATAAACAAAGGATATTAGGGGGAGTTATGGCGCTGGGAGGCGGGGGAATTGCGCAGGGGAAGACAAGGTATTAGGGCACACGTTATGGGGCTCATTGAATGTGTCGCCAAAGATTTAATGGAGCACGAGAATGATGGCAGCCAAGGTGAAATTGCTCGGGCCACGTCCGCTGACCAAACACAATAAATCATAAAAAGGAGTCTGCCATTGGGTATATTGATATTGCATGTCCTTGTTTCCGTATTATGTTTATACAGTTGCGCCAAAAGAAATAGAAATATATGCAGGCCTCGAAAAAAAGAAGTATATTTATATTAATATCAGCTGAAACGTTATGATTTCTTAAAAACTATATAGCTCACTTAAATTGTTATACTTTTTTCAAGACAAACATGTGGCAATTTAATTTTAAATATATATACAACTGTACAGTTATTTACCAGTAAATAAAATATTTGTTTAAGAGAAAGAAAATGAGGCAATTTCGTTATTATCTTAACCCCAACTGTGTATTCATTCACGGCACCAGCACTGGCATTAATATTAATCAAATTTATTCCCTATCCCCACTGTCCAATCACATGTGTATATTATAGAAGATGGTATATATATAAAAATTGATGATCATCGGCTGGATGGGAAAAGTTTTCCGCCCGCCTTATTGACTATCAGCTGTGGCCTTAACAATACATTTTCTTCTCTGCTTTTCGGCGAAAGTTTTACAATTTATTTGGTTCGAGGAGAAGCAAACCGGACAGCATGTCCTGCTCACAACTAAATTATGTTAATTCTGTTTTTATGCGTCCCGCCTGAACTGTCTCTCCAACAACTCATAACTACCAGCCAGGCGAAAGTTATGCCGTCTCAGTCCGGATTAAGCATACGCAGCGTGGACACTGGACAGGAAGCCTTGGCATTCCACATACCGAATCGCATCATTTGCAGCATTTAGTCAAATGAAAAACGAGTGCAACAAATCACCAGAAGGAAACAGGCGCATTTTCTGGCGACCAGTTAGCAGCTGACAAATTGCCACTCGGCTTAGCGGGGCAGGAGTCGAAAGCATTGTTTATTTGCCTTTCATGTCGCGCATGTTAAATGCAAATTATTCAGGAGCGCTCTTAACCTGCTACACCGCCGCTAAGCACCCATATTTGCACTTGAATAAACAATTTATAATATAGGTTGTCATGTAAATTAAAATTATATCCGAATTCCCAGAAATATTTCTACAATTCAATCAAAAATAGGGGAAAATAACATTGATTAAATCAGGGAAACAGTTGATATAATAATAATATGTTAGGTATTTATTTATAAGGCGCAATATAAAGTCGTAAACCAATATTATGTACGATCTATTATTATTATCGTACATATATTTATCCTAAAAATACTGTTATTAAAACGGCATTAATCCAATGCGTCAACACAAATTTTCCGAGTGTAAAACGCTGGCTTAGCACACGAATCCTGCGCATTGACCCAGGACTTCCACGAAGTGCCTGACGTTATGTGTAATTCCTGACATTTGTGTGTATGCGCGTTGCTTGGTTTTTATTTTACAAATAAGCTTCACGCGATTATGTAAATTCAGTGAACAACAAAGGCTCAAAGGGGCCGGGGAACTGGCGGGAGGGGACAGCAAAAGGGAACCTGGCTTGTTAGGCATTCGAAAGGTCACTTAACTTAACTTAACGCTTGACGTGAACCGCGACGCGTATGAATAAATTTGCAATTTGAGTTCCGAATTTGGAAACTCGACTTTCGCCCGGCAAAAAGAGGTGACTGCTCTGAACGATGTGCCCTGCTCAATCATGGCGTTTAAGGCTTAATTTAATAGAATCCCGCATAACAATGAAAATAATAATAAAGTGTCATTTGGCCGGCTCCCAAGTCTCGCCGGGTTATATATGATGGCAGCCGGGAATGTGTGCATTATGTGCATTTGATATATTTCTTAATAAAAATATCACGCAAGTCCGACACTGTCACCCAGGCGCCCACACATATTTAGTACCCCTGCATCCTCTAGCCAGGAGTCCTGGAATCCAGTTGCAGGCATCCTGTCGGATGGGCTGGGAGGGCTCATGTGTCGCTTTGGGAAATGAAAAATGATCAAAGTGAGTGTTTGGCTCAAAGAGGAAAAAGTGCAGCACCAGCAGCTGCTGCCCTTCTGCTCGTGTGGACGGAAACTGGGGAACTCGCGTCGCCAGGGACATCATCAGTTGCTAGCTGCAATTTTTAGCAGCTCCCCGAAGCGATGGCATGACAACTGTGTATGTGGATGTGGATGTGTCTGTGGCTGCCCGCTGGATGGGGATGTCCACTCAGTTAATGCAGGCAAACAAAGCAGCGCCAGCTGGATCGGGCCAAATCAGTTGGGGGCGTGCCACATCTGCTGCAGGGGAGTAATCACCAGGTGCACTGGGAAAACAAGGCTTTCGAAAAACTGCAAATAAAGTCATACTTCATGGATTAATCCTTTATGAATTTCAAAGGAAAACGCATCATTTATTTCAGCTCAAAACAAAAAGAAAGCTAAATTTGTTACCCGAAAAGTTTGCCTTTTGTCAAATAATAATAATAATATTCTGCGTGGCTTTTTTCCGAGTGTTTAGCAAATTCAGCTGGACGAGAGAGAAAGACATCCTTAGCCAGCAAGTAATTAGTTACCAGGCATTGATTTTTATTCTGCCACTGCTGCTGCTACTGTTGCTAAATTTCGCTTGACAAATTGTTAATACGTCAAAGCTCGGCGGCTAAAACAACGAAACGCTTCTGCCACTTTCGTATATTTGCGGCGCTGACTTTGAGGTTCTGGCAGAAAAGCGACAGAATTTATGGTAATAAAAGCAGCAGACATTCGCCCGCAACAACAACAACAACAACAACGGCAAACAGGCGTCATAAAAACTCATATATGTATATAGCCTTTTTATATGAAAGTAAGTAAGGGAGGGGCAGGGGGGATTTGTCTGAAAACTCGGAATGATTGAGAAATATGTGCAGACACAGCTCATTGAAGGCGCCAAGCCATGCCATGCCACGCCACCCCACGTCACGGCAGAAACCTAAATAAGGGCCATAAAATAAGTATACGCCGCGTATGTCGGGCGTATAAATCAAAAAAGAGCCAAGCCGGGATACCTGTCCGTCTGCCAGGACTGGTCCCCGCAATTCACCCTTTTTTATGGTTTGATGAAACAGAAGTTGGCTCATTAACGTCAAAGCAGTTACATATTTAATAAACGAATCAAGCCGCAGGGAACCGAGATCATAATTGGTTACTGTTATTAGGGCTTATAATATTCTTATGAGCATTGTGGCTAAATTAGTGTTTGCTTATGGCGACATCCTGGATTTTATTTGCACTGAATTTAAATAATTGTTTTGGCATGGGCTTTAAAGCCATCATAAAGCATTCCCCCTTACAGTATATTTATATTTGCAGAATTTGAGAAATTTTTATATATAAGACCGCCTTTTGTATAAAGGTGAAATGTTATCTCCCACGTCCAAATATAGATTCTTTACCAGAAAAATAAATAGCTTCCTCCCATTACTCCACATACTCGAAACAATAGCTTTTCCCATCTGCAAAACCAAGTCTCATACTCTTAAGGTCCTTACCATAAATTTATATTTACAGAGTTTGAGAAATGTTTAAATATAAGACCGCCTATTTCATAAAGGTGAAATGTTATCTCAACGTCGTCCAAATATAGATCATGTACTAGAATAATATAGAATAATATAATAATATAGCTTCCTCCCACCACTCCGCATACTCGGAACAATAACTTTTGTCACCTGGGCAACCAAGGCCTCGGTGGCGCAGTTGGCAGCGCGTAAGTCTCATAATCTTAAGGTCGTGAGTTCGAGCCTCACCCGGGGCATGTACATTTTTTTATTGTTTCTTTTTTGCTGAAAATGATTTGATTGCCTGAATCATTAACAGCGTCTTCGAATTTATTTACGACCTGGCGGATTGTACAGATTGGCTTCATGAGTTGCCATATGATTTCATTGGCAAATAAACAAAAGTCATAATGATTACAAATTGATTTCTCATGTCTCCCGGCGATAAAGTACGGGATCGGGCTGCATCTGGCAGCAGACAATGGCCAAGACAAACAGAATGCAATAAAATAAAACTCGCGGCAATCTGGCAAAACTTGGCAGCCAATCAATTAAACGGAGAAGATGCTATAAACTCTGTTATTTCTAAAACGAGTTCAAGTGCCGCCCAATTGATTGGCAGCTGGCCAGTGATGGACTCGGACAGAGTCCATTTTGAAAGGATATACGATACGTATAGAGTGCCCCTCGGCTGGGTTACATTTTGTGGCGCACTGCGGTGGCCTCTGCTCCTGGTTTTTATCCATCTATTATTATTTTTTTTTTTTTACCACACTACCGTCACCTTCACGCCTGGCACTGCAACCGCAATTTGCACTGGTACATGGAGAAAATTTAATTTGTTTCCTGCATATATCCTAGAGGCGTTTTGTGTGTCATGCATTTTTACACCTTAATTTGCGGCTAATTTGCATATTGTATATTTTCGCTTGTTGCGCAATTTCAGTTGCAGTTGCAGCCACCGCTTCCTGCCCGCCAACCGGTGTGTCCTTTCAGCTATTCGCTGCTCTCCTCTCTCCTCCCTTTTCACGAACCACTCTTATCCGCTCTCACGTTAAAGTCAGGCGGATTCGCGCGTCGAGGGCAACTTTAGAGCGGCTAACAAGCGTGAAATGAAATTTTCCTGCAAAAGTTCTGACACGGGGATTTCAAATTGAGAGCGAGTGGGATTTAAGCCAACTCATTGTTACATATTTTTACCTGCAATGTATGAAAACGAACTGGGTTATTTACCAGACCTGATAAGGCGATATATGATCAATTACATAAACCATCTACGATGATTAACCGAAGGTTTCCTTTTTGAAAACATAATTTAACACCTTTTCAAGCCTGGTTTTAAATTCCCCATAAATGTGTTCTATTTTATATTTCTGATTTGTATTCTCTCCGAATTCAGCAACAATTATAACATAAATAATTGCATAAAATGTATAATGATTTGTTTAGAAACCATTGCTATAATGCTACAACATAATCGTGTTTAATAAAATATATGTACAACAATTTCGAGTGTAATTTTGGCTTTAGATTCTCTTGTTTAAATCATCTTTGCAACTTTCTGAAAATGTGTTTGTACTTTGTTTCTAAAAACAAAATGCAGGCCCGTTTTTCTTAAAGAATCTACACTAACTAAGCCATATACAGACAAGTAAGTGGGGTATATGAAGATCTTGAAATGTACACTCAATTATGGGATACAGGACAATTCGCTTAACTGGACAACTTAGATCTGAAATTATTCAAGATTGCTTCACGGTAAGTACTAATGAAATGTTTAATTTAATATAATTTTTGAAGCGTGAACTTTCTTTTTCAAATGTAATATAATATAATTCATGAAAGAGGCAAGATAAATATATTTTAAGCAGTACAATTACTATTTGTTTTGGTAATAGAATTCTTTTCATTTCTGTTTTTGCATTTTTGAGTTTGCCAAATGTATTTAAAATAATAAAAATTATTCATTTCGCACCTTGGTTTTACAAGGATTCTCTCTTTCTGGCAATATATTGCAAGTAAAATTGGAATAGCTACTAATTCGTTTTACTTATTTTTATAATTTAGTTCAAGGTAGACAGCTAAGCGAATTGTACTGCATTTTGTTCCCGGACGGTAGATGAAGCCACCTGCTATATTCTACAGGCACCCGTTGCCCCAGCACCCGCACCACGGGATCTTGCCACCCGTGTGCGAGCTGATCGAGATCTTGCGGCGGGTGGAGCGCATGCTGAAGCTCGTCGACGACTCCCGGGAGGAGGCGAAGCTGTTGGAGTTGCGGTCGGACTGAGAGGTCACCGTCTCGTGGTTGCTGTCCTGGTGGGAATGGTGGCTGTGGTGCGGATTGCTGCTGATCACCAGCCCGCTGTGCGGATGGTGATGACTGTGGTGGTGGTGGTGGCCACCTCCTCCTCCGCTGGCGGAGCTGTTCCGGTGACCGGTATGAACGGTTCCCTCCGAGTGTCGCCTTGAGCACTTGGTTCGCGATACAGTGGCCGTCATGGGCACCGGATCACTGCCTTCCTTGCGATGGTGATGATGATGACTAGTGCTGGGCGGGGCCGATGCAGTAGCCTGGACCTCGGGGTGTCCTCCACTTGCCGCTCCCGGAGGAGCTGCCATCGTATTGCTGTTGGTGCGCCGGCGGGAGGAATGTGGCGAGCTGGGCGTGCTATGGCTCATCTTGAAGGCCTTCACACTCGGATGAGTGAGCACTGAGCTTAGGTCCACACAGCTGGCAGTTGCCGTGGGTGCAGTGGTCACGGGCGTGGCCACCTCGTCCGCCCGGCCACTCTGCCCCGATCCGCAGACGATGGAGACGCGACGCGCCTTTCGACGCGCCATCTCGTCCAGCTGAAAGGGATTTTGAAGGGTAATTAGCGATTGAATAAAGGATTCACTGGAGAAAAATGTCAGAGGGATTTCTTCTTGACAATATGTGCATATTCCTTATACATTCTTTAAATAAATTAACCCTTCAAATACTTATATTTATTTAAATTGCAATTGAGAATCAAAGCAAATTGTTCATTACACACTAAGCTCATTAGGCACAAATAAACAGATTATTTAATTATAAAGGTTTCACTTTCCTGACATTTCGATTAATTAAATTCTCATTTTGGCACCTATTACCTATGCTCTCCTTAATTGAACTAATTTAATTCTATAATCGAACACCGAAATTAGTTATTTATTGTGGTTAATTTCATTTAAAAGTCTATTGAGCAGCGCACAAAACATTTCAATTTAAATAAGGAAACCTTTATGGTTGTTTAAGACCATTCCCTCCTCTATTGATATACTTATACTTTTATGTAAATAGTTTCTAGTATTTTAAAATATTTACTTATATGCTAGAGTTAGTGTTGTTAATAATTATTGATTTTAAAATGACTTTTCAATAAATATTATCAGTACTCACATCTGCCGAGGCCACCTGCTCGCCGTTCTCGCCTGCCGCTTCCGTTCCCGTGAGATCCACGTCCAAGGATCGGGTCAGCTGCGATGGGGACGACCGGAAGATGGCTCTTTTGGCCGCCGCCGAGGCGAGTGACTTGTACAATTGGCTCTTGTTGGGCTGCAGGGCGATGCCGCCGGCAGAAGTAGTTGGTGGCGGGGGCGGTGGCTCCGTGGGCATCGTTGGCCTTCGGGCGGGCGGCAACGGGGGCGGTGGCTTGAGCGGTCCATTCGGCTTGGCCGCAATCGGAGGCCTCGAGCCGTTCGGCGATGGGGGTGGCACTCCAGCAACGCCTACGCCGGCCGCCTGATTCACCTGCTCGAATCCCAGGTAGGTGCACTTGTCGGGAAACGGAGCCATGGGATCCGGAATGTGCGGGGCAGGGCTGTCGGTGTGCTCCCGTTCCAGGGATCGAGTGCGTCGCATTAGTTTAAGACTTCCACTTCCGGTCCCGCTGTGGCCCGACTCACTGGTCGTGGGCACCGTCGTGGTGGCCGTTCCCATTTCCGTTTCCGTTGTGGCGGGTGAAATGGTCGGATTTGTGCCATCGTACTGCAAATACAGGTTCATCTCGGAGCGATAGGGCTTCTTCGTTCGATCGTCGTCCTTGTTCTGATTTTGACTTAGGTTGTCGCGCGACTTGCTCTTCTCCAGCTGAATGGCCAGAATGTCCTCCGAAATGGTCTCGATGTCGTTCAGAATCGACTCCAAGTTCACGGAATCCGTCTAAGACACAGGAAAATTATTTTTAATATATTTTAAATACATAAATATATATAAATAAATACATAATGTAAGCGCAAGCAGTGCAAGCTTTTGGAATAAAATTATTTAGAGTTGTAAGTGCGACAGGGAATATGTATGTTGAGATTTGGTTTTTTCTGATCCTTATTCTATTTGGGATTCATTGATATATTAAATTAATTGTATCTATTACTTCCTTACAGACATGAATGAGGATTCTACAACATAATAAACCACAACATCGACTTCCCTATTCCATTTTAGTTTTCAATACGGCAGACTAACATTTTCTAACAGGATACACAAACAACTTTAAAGGAATCTGTAGATATACATGGAAGATTATAGTATTGTTACTAAAAAACAAACTTATCCCGAATATTTAATGGAATTTATAAAAAGAAATAATTTTTGCAGCTCTCCATTGAATAATTTGATAAACAAAATAAAACTTACAGTAAATATGATATTTAAATAAACACATTAACCGACTACAACATCGAACACCAAAGCTTTCCTAATCCGAATAATCCTAAACATGATCTAATCTGATGACTGATTCGGAATGACTATGACACGAGGATGATCGTCTGCTGGCCAGAGGATCCCTCACCTGACTGACGTTCTCCACGGACTTGGCCACCCGCTTCACCAGACCCACCGCCCGCGATTTGTGGAGCGTTCTCAATGGCGAAGTGGTGGTCTTCGTGGAGTGTGTGGTAATGGTCATCACCGGCTGGGTAAGCGCCGTAGAAGAGATGCACGTGCTCTGGCCGGGCTTTTGTGCTGTGGCGTATATGGGTTCCGCTGACCTGGCCGTCGGCAACGGAGAGCTGCCCCGAGCCGCAGCGGCTGCCGCCAGAGCAGCGGTGTATATGTCAAGGACACTGGAGCCCATGTGCGGACCAACTTCGCCTAGACCGACGGCGGCGGCTACATCCACCACGGCCCTGTGCAAGGAGCAGTGACCTGGCTGTGGACGCGGATGTGGGCGACTCCGCTGGTGGCTGTGGGCGTGGCAATGCGAGTGGGCGTGGGCGGTGCGCCGGTGACGCGGACTTACTTGGGGCGAAACCCTTCGCTGGTACGGCGAGGCCAGGGCGTTGTTCACGAAGATATCGGGCGGATCCCTAAGAGGCGGCGGCGGGGATCCCGGTGGCAAGTCCTCCGGCTCGAGACCCTGTCCCTGGTTGGCCAGCTTGGTGTT
Organism: Drosophila orosa; assembly: GCA_018904745.1. Taxonomy (NCBI): domain Eukaryota; kingdom Metazoa; phylum Arthropoda; class Insecta; order Diptera; family Drosophilidae; genus Drosophila; species Drosophila orosa. The sequence continues at coordinate 1,013 of JAEIIH010033524.1, read as the reverse complement.
GAGCTTGAGGCGCGGCTTGATCGGCGCAAAGAAGTGCTTGGGACTGTTGAGCGCTTGTTGCGTGGCATTCGTCGTGATGGCCACCGTCTGGATGTTGCCGCTGTCCACCACAAGATGGGGTGGGGCATTCAGCGCAATCTTGGGCATCGTCTGCTGACTGGCAGTGGGCACAAAGGTGGTCATCGTGCTTACCGGCGGCAGCGGTGGCGGGGGCGAGCAGGACGGCGACGACTGGTTGGAGTACTTCCGTTGCGTGAAGGGTGACTGCAGGTTATAGTCCCAGCCGTTAGTGTGCCGCATCGTCTTGCCCGTAGTGGTGCTCGAACTTGTGCCCAGCTCCGGCGAAGGGGTGAGTGCTGCAAGGCATTGGGAGGTGAGTTAGGCCATATTTTAAGAAAGCAAATCATCAACTTACCCGCATTTCGTCCCCCCAGGTGCTGGGTAAGGATGTTCTCGAAGTAGGACAATGGGGGCACCGTCGCCTGCAGATCGTTCAGCTGGTTGGCCACCAGTTCGATGGGCGTCAGCGGGGTGAGCGGACCCATCATGCTGGGCAGCGTACTCTGCGATCCGTTGGGATCCTGCGTGCAGATCATCAGGTGATCCTGCTGCTGCACAAGCATCAGCTCCGGGTTGCTGAGCGTCTCCTCGGAGACCACCGACAGGTGATCGAAGTGCATGGGCTGCTGCTGCTCCTTGTTTTGGCTCTGATCCTCGTTTCTGGCCGGTGACGGATGCCGAGGCACTTCCGGTGGCAGGGGCGGCTTGAGGGGCGCACAGGAGCCTCCCTCCTGGCAGCACTCGTCACTGCAGTTGCCGTCATCCGCCCCGCGACACGTATCACATGAGTCAGAGCCCTGTTAAAGGATAATTGGATTAATTATTACAAGTTCGAATACCTAGAGAGGAGGTGATCATAATAGTATATGTAAGCTGAATAGCTATCTTTTTAAAAACTTAAATAAAATGGGAAAGAAAAACCTTTGTTTTTGAAAAATTGTGTGATTATTTAA
>JAEIIH010033523.1:2263-16759 GCA_018904745.1 Drosophila orosa | reverse complement strand
GTTATTCGTAACTTAGATCAATAAATTCTTGATAATTCGAGAATGCTAAAGTTTTTAATATTAAAATACTTAATTTACTTGGCATATTTTCTATTATGACTTAAATTCAAATATTTTCCTATGAAATTCCCCTAAAAAGAGTCGCATAATATTTCTGATTAAGAACTAGAGGCCTGTGCAAATGTACATCACACATTAACATATAGAGTGCTTAAATTTGTTATTATTTTTTTCTATTGAGCTGTTTATTTCGTATGGACTTTGAACATGTTTAAGCTACACTTTAAAACGAAACGAAATTCCGGGAGGCTTGAATGACGTTTAAACAATTATATTTTAAATTCAAATTATCTCATAATAGTTATGGAAATTCTAATTTCCCAAAAACCCACCGAGCCAGTTAAGCAATTCTCCCTAGAAATGGAAAATCATCACAGCGCTTTGTTTACAAAAAAAAGAAGCACCTATTTGTGAACGTCATCGTTACCGGGCGCCCGTAAAAGCATTCGTTCATTCATGGTATGACTTTTTATCGCCTCGCAAAGGAGTATTCACCTGTAAGCGGCGAGGGTCGAGTCACATGTAAGCATGATAACGCTGTTCGTACCGCAACTCTCGCAGCCATGCCATCTGAGAGATAAGTCGTCCGCTCCATGGTTCTGCCGCTGCTGCCTGGGCCCGGCAGTGGCTGCTCCCGATGGGTGAACGGACCACCGCCTGGCAGTCAGTTGACGGGCTCTCTCCAAGGCGCACGCATGATCGCCGGAGCGGATTTACGGCGCAGCAGCTGATCGCGCGCTTTCGATTTCTCAGTGTCTCTTTGTTCCACTTTGTTTGGAATTATCTGGCGTGTGGAGTGTGTGTGCCCATAAGCACGTCCATACATACCCGTGATTGTTATTATTACAATATTATCTCTTGTGGAAGTGACTGAATACAGAAACCTTAAAGGATCTTAAAAGTGAACACAAACAAAGCCAAAATGCAAACCCAAATGCAGACACAAATGCAGTATGAGAGTCATATCTCTTCTCCAACTTATCAAATGAATAGTCGCCTTCAAGAAGGTTGGTTCTTTATTAATTTCTGAAAGAGTATTAAACATTTGTTCTGTTAAGGTGTTATATTTGGTTAGAAAGGATTATCCCTGATCAGAAAAGTAGTTCAAGTTCATTAATTTACATTATTATATATATTTTTAAACGTTAGAAAGAACTCTTCCTGATCAGAAAATAAGTTCAAGATCATTTATTTACATTATTTAATATATTTGTAAACCTTTGCTCTGTTAAGGTGTTATATTCGCTTAGAAAGGACTCTCCCTGATCAGAAAATTAGTTCTATATAATTTAATAACAAATATTTAATAAAGTTTTTCTTCAGTTTAAAACAGTTTACCATTTCTTTAAACTAAAAACCATTAATAATGGACTTAGCAAAACCCTGTGTTTATTTACTACATTTTAAATCAGTTTAAAGCAGTTTAGCATCATTCAAGGCACCGAATATAACCCTGGGGTTATTATTTGATTAAAATGCTTTCAGTACAGATGCCCTTAAGTTCCCAGAAGAGTAGGGGTCTTTTTTTCGATCTTTACGATGGGTCTACAGTTCAATTCGCAACGAGTTTGCCCAGATAATTTCGTTACTCGCGCTTTTGGGGGAAAAAAAACCACTGATCGTGACTGTGCACATTGCGAATCAAGTTCTCTGGCCGCTGCCACAGTCTAAAACAGCCCACAATGATTGGCGAAAATGTTTGAAATGTTTCTAGATTGTCTTACAGTGAAGTCACTCGAAGTGGAACGTGAGAGGCTAAAAATAGTTAAGAGAAAGGAAAAGTTGGTAATAATACATACATAATTCCATTTTCTAGTCAGTTGAATGCGGCTTTGGGTATTCAGATAACAGATATCAGTTTAGAGAAACTAGTTTTGTGTTGACAATAAAAAATCCGGTTGTACATTAAAGTAGCTGTTCGAATAGTAAACAGTAATAATAAATAATAGTATCGTCTTATTTATTCACTTACTTACTTACTCTTTAATAAACTAGTCTCGTTCTAGAAAGTATTTAGAGATTTCTTAACCATTATCTCTGCGCTCAGCTATCTTAGATATGCATAAAATACTACGTCATTTCAAACATGGTGGTTCTGGTCTTGAAAGTGCCATCTTGTATTTGTTTTTATTTTTGCAAATTCATAGCAGATTAGATAACATAATAGAATATATAGACCTAGCTGATTGGCGATCTATTTGCGATGAATGGGGTACAAGGGTTATAGGGCTGGCTTTTGAAGTGTCTTGGTTACGGGGACCATAGGGAAAAATATGTGCATTAAGCTCAATGATTAGCACATTGTACGAGCATATAGAAGGATGAATATTCAGTGGTCTGGCAAAGAGTCATCGTATTTAATTATAAAAACACATTTATATTAGCTGTTTAATACTTAATCTTCCTTTAAATTCTTTTCTCCGTAGAGGCTGAGATGAACAACCATGCAGAAAGTTGTTCCACCTCGTCGTTTGGGCGGTGCGGTTCGACGCACTCGCAGATCGATGACCACGATGCCACGGACGACGACATGACCTTCTGCATGTCCAACTACGCCAAGGAGGCCTTGAAAATGATGTTCATGATGCGTTCCCACGGCATGCTCACCGACGTGGTGCTTGAGGTGAAGAAGGAGCTCTTCCCCGCCCACAAAGTGGTGCTGTCTGCAGCGTCGCCATACTTTAAAGCGATGTTCACAGGTGGACTCAAGGAATCGGAGATGTCGCGCGTCCAGTTGCAGGGGGTAAGTAGAGCTCAAGCGCCGCCCTCAATTGGTTGGCTTAATAGATGAACAGTTCGTCCGTTTCCCACTTCCAGGTCTGTCCCACGGCCATGTCGCGCATCCTCTACTTTATGTACACCGGCCAGATCCGTGTGACTGAGGTGACGGTGTGCCAGCTACTGCCAGCTGCCACCATGTTCCAAGTGCCAAACGTTATCGATGCCTGCTGTGCCTTCCTCGAGCGCCAGTTGGATCCTACAAATGCCATTGGCATTGCCAACTTTGCCGAGCAGCACGGCTGTGTGGACCTGCAGAAGAAGGCGAATGTGTTTATCGAACGCAACTTCACACAGGTGAGTGATTCTCCTTTGTAATCCTGTTCCAAATACTAGAATTTCCCTCTTTCAAAGGTGTGCCAAGAGGAGGAGTTCCTGCAGCTGACGGCCTATCAGTTGATAGCCCTCATCCGTCGGGATGAGTTGAATGTGCAGGGGGAGCGAGAGGTCTACAATGCAGTGCTCAAGTGGGTCAAATACGACGAGGATAATCGCCACTGTAAAATGGAGCACATTCTGGGCGCTGTGCGCTGCCAGTTCTTAACGCCCAACTTCCTCAAGGAGCAGATGAAAAACTGCGATGTTCTGCGCAAGGTTCCCGCCTGTCGCGAGTATTTGGCCAAAATCTTCAAGGACTTGACGCTGCACAAGTGTCCGGGTGTGAAGGAAAGGACACCAAATACTACTCGCATGATCTTCGTGGCCGGCGGCTTCTTCCGCCACTCGTTGGACATATTGGAAGCTTACAATGTGGACGACATGACGTGGACAACGCTATCGAATCTGCGCATTCCCAGATCCGGTTTGGGTGCCGCCTTCCTCAAGGGCAAGTTCTATGCGGTTGGCGGACGAAATAACAACATTGGCTCCTCGTACGACTCGGATTGGGTGGATCGTTATAGTGCCGTGAGCGAAACCTGGCGTCCCTGTTCTCCCATGTCCGTGCCCCGACATCGCGTAGGCGTTGCCGTCATGGACGAACTGATGTACGCCGTGGGTGGGTCTGCGGGCATGGAGTACCACAACACCGTGGAATTGTGAGTATTAAAGATGAAAATATATTAAGCAAACTTATGTTAAGATTATCTCCCGTTGCAGCTATGATCCCGACCTGGATCGCTGGACACTGGTCCAGCCTATGCATTCCAAGCGCTTGGGCGTGGGTGTGGTGGTGGTCAATCGTCTGCTCTATGCCATCGGGGGCTTTGATGGAAACGAGCGTTTGGGCAGCGTGGAGTGCTACCATCCGGAGAACAATGAGTGGAGTTTCCTGCCACCGCTTCAAACCGGTCGCAGCGGCGCAGGTAAGCATGACCGGCGTTCTCTTATCACTACACCTGCTAAATTCAGATTTGTTTACTATCAGGCGTGGCCGCAATTAACCAGTACATCTACGTGGTTGGCGGCTTCGATGGCACCCGACAGCTGGCCACAGTTGAGCGCTACGACACGGAGAACGAGACCTGGGACATGGTGGCTCCCATTCAAATCGCCCGCAGTGCTCTGTCGCTGACACCGCTGGACGGCAAGCTGTACGCCATTGGTGGATTCGATGGCAACAACTTTCTGTCCATTGTGGAGGTGTACGATCCGCGGACAAACACGTGGGTGAAGGGAACACCACTGAAATCGGGACGATCGGGTCACGCGTCGGCGGTTATCTATCAGCCTGCGTGTGCCACCACATTTATGGACTACGAGGAGAGCGAGGACACAATGCGACGCGACGGAAGCCATGATGAGGGAAGATCCGGGGACTCGTCGTCACAAGATCCGAGCAGCAGTAGAAGTCCACACTACTCGGGAAATGCGCCCATCATGCAGTTCCACAAGTCCTTCGGCATGAGTGGCTGCAACAACTGCGATTCCGAGGCAGATGTAAAGCAAGAAGTCACAGCAGAGATGCGAAATTTTCAAATTCCTGCCATTAAGAGTGAAGAGCTGAGCAATCCCCTGTGTCCCTGGTCCAGAATGCAGCGGAAATTTCGAAAAACGCCACCACTGTCATTCAACGACAGCGAAACCCACATTACATCAACAGAATTAACGCACAAATTCGATAGAGCGCGGAAAAAGTGCATACTAAGCACTGCGGCGAAAGTGATACATAACCACATCGAAGGCCGCCTGCGGAAACTGGCGGCGGCCACATGACAATACGAATCCGATCCATACGCTTAGCCACACAACCAAAACATCCATTCATTGTACAAAGCCTGTGTCCGCCGCATCCCCCCAGAATTCCATGTTGAGAAGCAGCATTCCATTGAAATATCGCCACCAGAGTGTTCGTTCATTCGTTCCCTGGGTGATATTTATGAGCGTGTAGTCAAAACTGATTTTATGGCATCCATAACATTAACTGGCGCTCGTCAGCACATTTTTTAAAGATTGATTAGGGTTAATAGTTAATTAGTGGAAGGAAGGTAGGAGTAGGAAGGAGAGTGTGTCGTCTTTTATGTGTATACTGATAACTTGCATATTGTACTTTTTTTTAGAGTAGGTTCAAAGGAAATACGTGCATCCATTTAGTAATTTATACAAATCGCAATACATTTAAGCTAAATAAATGAGAAAAAACTATTTTACAAAACTTTAAAGCAGGCGTTTTGAAATGGGAAGAAAGTGCAACTGCAGCTGTGATGGCATGGCAGCCTTTGCATTAATTGCGCAGCTGAATCGATCGTAAGTAGATTTAAACATTTATGGTCAATCCAGGTGTTTATCCCAGCTGAATGTCATCGTGACGCTGCTTTTTATTCCAAATTAACATCAATTTTATTTGCCAAGTGTATTTGTTGCGTGTAAACAAAGAGCTCAACAAGTTTAAGATTAAAGACTCCTCTGTTTTCGTGGTCGCGGCGGATTAAATGAAACTGGAGTGTTGTCGGTAATGGACACTATATTTAAGCCACCCATTTGCAGTCCCTTGATCGCCGACTGTAACAAGATTCAATAGAATTATTAATAATTGTGTTAATTATCTGATTTAAAGATTAGAGATAAGATCATACCATTCTGCCAGGGCCAAGACCACGGACCTTCACGCGCACGGTTTTCCAGCCCAATTCAACGGCTTTCTGAAATGGAATATTGGTTAATAAAGCTTAAAAATAATATTTATTATGTTAAACTACAAAAGGCTGACAATAAAACTACATTTAGAGAATATTTCTGCCTGATTTAAATCAAAAATGTAATAAGTTCAAGAATAATCCATGAATCTTCCTAGAACTTTGTTAATTTTTTGTTCATTAAGCTTTAAAGTATGATTTTTAAATTAAAATATAAAAGATTAAAAGAAAAACTGCATTTAGAGCATATTTCTGTATGATTCAAATCAAAAATGTTAGATGTTCAAGTTATATTCATGAACCTACTTAGAACTTTGGTAACTTTTTGTTTATTAAGCTTAAAATGATGGGATTTAAGTTAAACCATAGAAGACTAATATAAAACTGAATTTAAAGCATATTTCTGCCTGATTCATATCAAAAATGTAAGATGTTCAAGTAATATCCATTAATCTTCCTAGAACTTTGTTAAATTTTAGTTAGTTAAGCTTTAAATCATCATCTTTAAGTTAAGCTACAGAAGACTAATAATAAAACTGAATTTAGAGCACACTTCTGCCTATTTAAATTCAAGTTATATCCATGAATCCTCCCAGAACTTACTCCACTAATGGTCACAGCTGTGGCTTGAGCGGCAATGTTTGTGCCCTTGCGGGTGTTCTTGAATCCTTCAATGCCACAAGACCGTATCAACCGCAGGACTCCTGAAAATAAAGAACATGTGAGCACATATAGAACATATTTTAAAGACATTCCCTATTCCCAAACCTTTGTAATCCGTCACGGAAATAATTGTGTTGTTGGGCGACACGCGAATGTTGCAGATGGGCAGCTCGTTGAAGGGAATGCCGTTGAACAGCTGACTGGAGGTGCTGGCATCCGGAAAGAACTTGGCCTTGCTGGGGGATTACATACTCTATATTATTTACTCTTTCACAGGGTATAAAGTTATCCCTACCGGTTGATAAGGTTGTCTATGTCCACGGACTTCTCGCCCACAGTTCCTTCGTCTTTGGCCGGCATCGATGCCAGCATCTCCTTGCGGTCCTCCGCCTTCCGCAAGCAAGCTCCCGTATGGATACTCGATACTTGCAGGGGGCTAAGCCTCTGGGCATGCCGTAGAGCACTTAAAAATACGCTTTTAAGTGACATTTTAATGTTTATTCGACGGAGTCCGTGTACAAAACCAAATTACATCACACCGCCAGTCTGGCAACTCTGGCAGTGTTGTTAAGCATCACACAACAAGTGGTCCTCTGCTGCGCAAAAACATCAGGTAAAAACCAAATTTGCATCTGGCCACACTAAGTGTTGTTGCAGCACGTGTTCAAGTCAAGTTTTGGTTCTGGTTTCTGTTGTTTAAAATGGCTCTGAAAAGATTAAAGAGTGAGTAATTGGTTAAATATACAAAGTATTTTAAACTATCTAGTGTGTGCCTTATTACAGCCAAGAAATCCAAGCGCCTGACCGGCCGCCTCAAGCACAAAATCGAAAAGAAGGTGCGCGACCACAACAAAAAGGAACGGCGTGCTGCCAAGAAGAATCCCAAGAAGGGCAGCAAGAAACAGAAGCTCATCCAGATCCCAAACATCTGTCCCTTCAAGGATGACATCCTCAAGGAAGTGGAGGAGGCCAAGGCGCGCCAGGAGGCCGAGCGCCTGGCCCGCCGCGAAGCCTTCAAGGTGGAGCGCGAGCAGAACAAATTCAAGTCGCTGGAGTCCATGGTCGAGGATGCGGACATGCGAAGCACTGTCCACGGTATAATGCACGAGAACGACGAGGAGGCCGGCGGCAAGCAGTACAAGAACGCCGTCACCAAGGAGCAGTCGCTGAAGCAATATTTCAAGGAGTTCCGCAAGGTTATAGAGAACGCAGACGTTGTCCTGGAAGTGGTGGATGCTCGCGATCCGCTGGGCACACGCTGCAACGAGGTCGAGCGCGCCGTTCGCGGTGCCCCGGGCAACAAACGACTTGTGCTGGTGCTCAACAAAGCCGATCTGGTGCCACGCGAGAACCTGAACAACTGGATCAAGTACTTCCGTCGCAGTGGACCCGTCACCGCCTTCAAGGCCTCCACACAGGACCAGGCCAATCGGCTGGGACGCCGCAAGCTGCGCGAAATGAAAACAGAGAAGGCCATGCAGGGATCCGTGTGCATTGGAGCCGAGCTGCTCATGTCCATGCTGGGCAACTATTGCCGCAACAAGGGCATCAAGACCTCGATACGCGTGGGCGTCGTGGGCATTCCCAATGTGGGCAAGAGCTCCATCATCAACTCGCTGACGCGCGGCAGGTCGTGCATGGTGGGCAGCACGCCAGGAGTGACCAAGTGAGTTGATTGTAGATTTCTACCTTAGAGTATTGTACAATTTTCAACCATTTTCTTCAGGGCAATGCAGGAAGTGGAGCTGGATTCAAAGATCAAGCTAATTGATTGCCCCGGCATTGTGTTCACCAGCGGCTCTGAGAACTCGCATGCAGTGCTGAAGAATGCCCAACGCGTGGGCGATGTAAAGGATCCCTTCACCATTGCCGAGAGCGTTTTGAAGCGTGCCAGCAAGGATTACTTCTGCAACATGTACGACATTACCAGCTACGACACTTTCGAGGAGTTCTTTGCCAAGAAGGCCGCCAGAATGGGTGAGTTTTCATTACTTTCCATGAGATTTAATAGGCATTTCTAATTGTTTCTGTTTAACCAGGAAAATTCCTTAAGAAGGGCGTGCCTGATGTGGTGGCCGCTGCGCGAAGTGTGCTCAACGATTGGAACACTGGCAAAATCAAATACTGCACACAGCCCCCAGAAGTGCAGGAAGCCCAAACTGTGCACATAAGTGCCTCGATTGTGCACTCCGAGGCCCGCGAGTTTGATGTGGAGAACTTCGAGTCCATGGAAACAGATATCTTGAATCATTGCGCTGTGAAAACCGATGACATTATGGAAATTACATCGACGGGTCCACTGGAGATCAGACAGCCGCGTGAAGAAGAGGATCCTGCTACAAAATTGGCTGCCAATCTGATAATTAACGAGAAGGAAAAGGCAGCAGCAAAGGGTCGCAAAAGGAAACTGGAAGATGAAAAGGAAAAGCCAGATCCCGTCCTGCTTTTGGAAGGTATTTACAAACTAATATTTAATTTGTATGATGTTATTTATATTATATTTCTATTCCAGAAAACCAATCGCTGAACAAAAACATCAAGGAGCTGCAAAAGCGAAAGAAGAAACTGAATGTCCGCAACGAGAAGAAAATCTCCAAGATCACAGACGTTCTGGATAGCTTTAGCTTAGGTTCGGCATCCACAAAGGCAGATAAATATGATTTCGATGAGGACTATGTGATTGAATAAAAACTGTCTGCCTTAGCTTTAATCTTATAAATAAATCTGTTGATGGTACACTAAATATATTTAAAAGAAAGTGTAATGTCTCCAAAATAAGTCTTTTATTTGCATTCCAGTTTCAGTAATTAAAAGGCGAAAGGTTGTTGATTTTTTTTTTTGTAAATATATTGAAATTTTATTACAATTTTTTAAACTTAACAGTATAACTGCACTGATTAAATATTTGATCGTATTGAAGCTATTGTATCGTATGCATGCATGTTTATCCCTCTGACTTTCTTCAATTCAATGTTATAAATCAGCCCAGTGAGTACGCTTGAAAGTTTCGGTTTCCTTCTATTTCTTACAGTGATTTTTGGAATTAAATTATACATACAATAATCACGTACCTATTTTCTTTATGAATTTACTGAACACGGTCCTGCTGTAACAGTGAAACAATGGTTAACAATCGCATTTATACTCTTAGAACGAATTTACATAGAAGGCTGGGGTGGATTCTAAACGGATTTTGGATTTGTTTGGATGTTTGGTTCAACGGATAAGAACTCCAGCGCTTGGATATTAATTGCAACACCAAATCCTCGAATTGGCATTTCCTACAGGTGGAAATGCCATCGAAATCGGGGCTTGTGGAATATGTAGATGAGTTTCCATGTAAATAATATATTTGCTGATGGAAGATGAAGTGCTATGAGGAACGAAAACAGTCAAAATATCAACATAAAACCAATGATGTTCGAACATGACGTATGCTTTCTTAAAAACCAATTGCTATCCCTAAGCGCTGGACCCCCTGGCCGTTACACAATTTAGTTAATAGTGCTTTTACATTTTCATTTAACCTAGGATCTATGCAGATTCTACTGAACAGACATTTGTATTTCAGTGATGTTTGGTTTCATTTGGGTGGGGTATAAATTATGGTTTTAGGTTCGATTCTCTTAAAAACGTCGCATAGAAAAGGTATTTAGATGCTGATCGAGTGGTCTCTCTATCTCTGTTAACCCTGATGTGCCTTCTGTTTTAATTATGTATATAAATTAGTTATTTATACATGTCATATAGCTACTGGCCCGGGGCTCTAGCCCCGCGCCTCGGTACGTACTACATGTGTGTATATAATATATATAGAGTGAATCACAGGATTTCAATTTTTGCTAAGTATGTTTAACAATCAATTACTATGTATTTCAATTCAACTCGCGCCGGACTCGGACTCACCCCTCCCTGCGACCGGTTGCGTTAATATTAATTTCGATGTATCCTACTAGCAGTAATTGAAACTTGTTTCGTAATTATTATGTATGTAAACATTTAAAATGATTTCTTTTGCAGTCCTTTGTTGTTCCAAATTATTGGTTGTTTAATGGTTAGTTGGCGGCTCGATCTTCTGCCCGCCAGACTCGTCCTGGATCTCGTTCCCGCCGCCGGATCCTTCAGTGAGCACACAGTGCTGCACAGTTTGGTCAGCAGCTTCTGCGCCTTGCGCAGCAATTGACGCGATCGCCGGTTTCCCTCAGCCTGTGGCTCGACCACATGAGAGGACGATAGCGCCTGCAGTAGGTACTGTCACCGCAGATGGCTGAAGTGCACCTCCACCCAGCAGGGGCAGCCCATGATGTCCTGGCGCGTGTAGCTGTTCCCCCAGCCCTTGGCGAAGCTTATTTTCAGGCTGAACCAGTCGATGGGACCCATGTGGGGGTGTCCAGGCTGCCGCATGCTTAGCCATTGGGCCCTGAAAAAAATAGCATACAATATAGGAAATTTGTAGGACTAAATAAAAGTTAATTGAGAAAGCCTAACCTGTTTGTTTCAAAGGCCTTCAGGCAGCAGCCGGGCATCACTTTGCAAACGCGGTCCAGTCGCTCAGCCAGAGTGGGAGAGTCCACAAAAACGGCCGAGTTCCCACGGTTATAGATCCAGACATCGCCGCACTCCAGGCTCAGGGTGACTCCTGTAAAGTGAACTCTAGTTAGAAAGGAAACTTTACCGATATATATTACAATCTCTTACCCAGTCCCACCTTCTTGCGCGTGTTCACCACCTCGGAGGACACTTGCTTGCCATCCGGAGTGAGGTCACGCAGGCACATGCTATCCCCGCCACTGTCCACAATCCCATCCGTGTAGATATTGACTGCCTTTGTCCGGGCGTGAAAGAACTCCCCGACGCGGTGGGCCAGCTCCCAATAGGCGATTTGGCACCAGCCCTTGCTGCCAATGGTGTTGTCTGTAATGGAAATTAAAGGGTAATTATATGAATATAATATTAAATCTATCATAAACCACACTTTAAACAAAGATTAGGAATTATATATTATATATATTATTAAATTTATCATGATATCCCACACTCTAAACCAGCGGAGGGCACGGGATTTAACGGTTTGAGCAGCTGCCTCCGAAAAAAGATAACGGTTTGAGCAACGTGAGCCAATTGAGCCACGGCGTGCCCTTCGCTGCTCTAAATAAAGATTAAGAAAACTTATATAGTATAAAATCTATCATCATATCCCCTACTTTACACACAGTTTAAGAAAACCGTTTAAAGACTGCCCTGTCAGCTTAACATTGCCAATTAATTTATAGGCTACACGATGTCAGTTTAACATGTTAACTTATTAACCAGATAGTCGACTAATTGAATTTTTAAATATGCTCGTTATTATGGTATTCCCGTAAATAACTATTATTCAAATTTCGAACTTGTAACCCGCATACAAAGTGTACACATCAGCGGCAATAACTCTTTCGCCGGCTAATAAAGTTTGATTTAAAATTACAATAATATCGGGGCAGTAAGCTCCCACTATAGAAATAGAAGGAACACACACTCACTCACATTACGTTCGCACTCACTTCTGTGTGTGCTCAGACATTTAAATGGTAATAATTTTGGCGCCAGGGCATTACGTAAACAGACCGGCGTCGGGCTTTTGTGTGTGGTATATTCATTTGTGCATATATAGCGCCGACTGTGACTGAGACGGAGACTGTATATATTTTAACAAAAACCCACCGCAACCGAGAAGTCTGTTTATGGGTTCATTTGTATATTCCGATTCCGAACGCGTGTCGGGGCAATAATAAAGTGAGAAACAAGTGCAACTCTCTATGCGAATGCGAAATCCTTGCTAACGAGACTCGCGCTGGATCGTTGGAGGTGTTCGTGTGGGATTTTCAGTACAAATTATTTAATATTTACGACCCCATAAAATTGTTCATAAATTTTTTGAAATTAATATATTAATAGGCTTTGAAATACCTCTGCAACGTGCCGTTTTAAAACGATTATTCTAAGAATATCTGCATATTTTATATTTTTGATTAAGAATGTATATGGGAATCATAAATTCAGGTTTGTTATTGTTTTCTTTTATAGCAACAACCTACATGTTATATTTATTGTAATTTTTAAGTATAATTTTGAAAGGAAATATATTTAAGTATATATTTCTTGTCTTATTTAGCTTCTACTTAATTCCTAAGCAAACATTAATTAATTAAATGTACTCAATGACCCCCTTTTGTGGATGACACCCCTTGTTTTCGCATTTATCAATCAACAATGGACTCAAACACCCATTGTAAGGCAGCGCAGTGCAAATATTGCGCATACGCCATGGCAGCCAGCGAAGCGAAGTGCAAATTGCAGCAATGCCAGCGGGTCGATAGTCGATTGGTTCTGTTGTTGGCCCAGAGTTGGCCATTGGCGAGAGCCAATTCGAGAAATATGTGCGCACAATCGGTCAGAAAAGTCGGAAAATCAGAAAATCAGAAAATCGGAAAATCGCAAAGCGAAAATCGCTGCAGGGAAAACAGCAACAATGGCCAGCACGCGCTCGACGAGAATAAAATTGAACGAAAGGCCGCCGAAAGGCGCAAAGGCCAAGCCCAGACGGGTGGCGCCAAGTAAAAATATATCGCAATAAATCCGTAGACGGCTTTTAAAATTTTTCATGGCAAAGAATGTGTGGCGAAAAACGGGAACAACGGCGACGGCGACGGGGGCGTTGAACGTCGGACGTTGGACGCTGCAAGTGGCGCCCGTCCGATGTTTACCTAATTAGGTCGACGCCGGCAATGATTCCGTCGCGTCGCGCCTCGCCATGGCCACGAAATATTGTTTACCCCACCAGGCTGGCGTCGGGCTCAACGGGGCGAGAGAACGAGTGCCCGTGCCCCCACCCCGACGAGGCGGCAGGTAAAGTTGATCCGAGAGAAAGGTGATTTTGGAAAATTGGGTAATCAAGTGCTTCTCTTTTCCGCAATCTCAAACTGGTCAAGATTAAATATTTGTTGGTTACTGGGAGCAACAACTCTGCCTTGTGGTTTAATTATTGGTTAATATTTAGAAGAATGCTTGAACCAAAATTAATCTACAAGGCAGAGTTGTGTTTGCATTTTGTATTAAATTGAAGAGGAAGTTCTATTTGGGTATACAGGAAAAAAGTCTATAAATCTTTCTGTTTTAGAAAGTTTTCCTGTTGGCCCCACATTTAACCTGTTCTCAAAAAAGAATGCATCTTGTGAACTATACGCTTTTCTTCATTTGTTTATGTTTATTGCCTAATGGCTGCTTTTATTGTAGGTGCCTTCAATGAATAAGAGAAAATCAGAGATTTTATAACCCCTTATGAGGATTTAATTATTTTTTAAGAAGTTTAAGCTCCTTAGAAAATCAGATATTTTGAAACCCTTTTTTAGGATTTATCTCTAATAATTTTTAAGAGGTTTAAATTCCCTGGTAAACCAGATATTTTGAAACCCTTTATAAGGATCTATCTTAAATCATTTTTAAGAAGTTTAAATTTCCTTAAAAGGGTCACAATAACTTTACAAAAGCACAAAAGTAATTATTTTAAAATTTATTTTAAATATTCCAAAGGTTTCGTTTCGAAAAATGCACCTACTGCATTTTTTTTTTCCTGTGCTATATACATTTTTGTGTAAAATCGTAGCGCCGTTTCATGGCTGTTGTGTTCCCCTTGCTAATATTTATGTAAGTAGGTACATAAGCGTACATACAAACATATGTATGTACATTTGTACATTTGTGTTGGATGCCCGAATCCACGGGCTGCTACATCATCTTTAAATTTAGAATATTTTATCTTCAATCTGTGCGCCTGTGTGGGTCGAGGCAGTGGCCTGTAAGTTTGTTGGTGGCCCACATGTGCTGCTCGCAAGGAATCGCCCATGTTGGACCCGGTCTCCACATAGTAGAATCCCCTAAC
>JAEIIH010033521.1:0-23645 GCA_018904745.1 Drosophila orosa | reverse complement strand
ACTGGTAAGTACGATGCCATTTTGTCCCAATAGTGCAATATAGCTAGATTGGCATCACTGACATGATAAGCATCACTGGTGGGCGGGAACTTACCGCCTTTTTAAATTTGGCGGTTCAATAATTTTCGCATCCAATTTCACCGAGAATTTGCCAGCAATTTGCCCATTTCCGGATTTGGGGTAACAGGCGAACAGAAGTCAGCAGCAAGCAACTGAGAACTGTTATAAAAACTTGAAGCCCGCTTATTTTTACATAGTATACTTTTAGGCTGTTTTATAGCATACTTTCGGGGTGAAATATAAAAATTTTGCTATTTAATTAATGTATTTTGCGAGCAAATTGCCCGTTTCGCGATTTTGGGTAACAGGCGAACAGAAGGTAGCAGCAGGCGGCGGAGAACTGTTATAAACTATTATATTTTACTTTATGCAAATATAAAAATGAATACCTTTTTCTTGTCTACAACAACCAAATTATTAAAACAACAACCATTTTACAACAAAATCTCTACTAGAACCATACTTTTCCCATAATTTTCCCGAGAATTTGCCAGCAAATTGCCCATTTCCCGATATGGGGTAACAGGCGAACAAAAGGCAGCAGCAAGCAACTGAGAACTGTTATAAACTGTTATAAAAACTTGAAGCCCGCGTATTTTTATATAGCATACTTTTAGGCTGTACTGTAGCATACTTTCGGGAGGTAAATATTAAAATTTGCCATTAAATTAATGTATTTTCCTTTTCATATCATATTTTTGGTTTCGGCCAACATTTAAACATTTGCAGAGCAACCCACACTTTTACCAATTCCACCCAATAAGCACCCATACCTTTCCAAAAAATGAATACACGAATTTCTTTGTGAAAAACAATAAGTCTAAGATTTTTTATTGGTTTTTTAGTTACGTTTTTTCCATTTTGAATTTTTTCTTCACGATACATCCTTGCGTGTAGCGCAGGTTCCGAGTGTGGGTGGGGAAATGGTCTCGTTGTCTTGTCTTGTCTAGGGGATGATGATGATACGGCAAATTTGTTTACGCCTTGGGACTCCAGCAGGTCGCAGTCGGACTCCCGGAGAGGTAATTAGCAACAGGAGGAGAATGTGTCCATGTCGTAGCTTCCTAACTTCCTAACTTCCGATCGGCGCGCTGGTCTGCTCCGATCCGTTTAGCCGCTTGATGGCTATCTTGGCCACGCCCTTGGTGCACTCCGCGGAGCCGCCCATCAGGACGAGGAAGAGGCCGTTGTGGGCCACCGTGCTCCACAGCCGGTCAATGATCCTGTCCAGCTTGGCTGCATTCCGCTCGGCGTTCTCCAGCACAAAGTCCTGCTCGGGCACGCGCAGGTTCGCAATGGTCAGGGCGTTCTCCAACGCGACCTCGTTGACCTTGCGCACCGCCTCCTTGGGCGTGGCGACCTCGTGTACCCGCACCGCCTTGCTGTGATCCTTCGGCGACGCCTCGTCCGCACGCTGGATGACCTCCTTGAGTTCCGGCTGCAGATCCCCCACCGTCACGATGGCCGTCCGCTTGTCCCGCTTGGCCACGTGGGCGAAGAGGTTATTGCTGATGTTGTCGCCGCTGGAGGCGTTGGACAGCTCCTGGAGGCGCTTGTGCTGGATGAGAATCTCGTCGCCGAACTCGATGCTGTTGGCCAGCTTCATCTTGACGAGCTTCAGCGTGGCCCGCGAGTCCTCGATGGAGTCGTGGCCCTCCTCGTTGTCCTGGATCGTCTCCTGGAGGAAGGTCTGGGCCAGGTGCTTCAGCTTGCTCTTGCGCCGCCGCACGCCGGAGATGTTAAAGCACACGCTGGTGTCGATCACATACGGATGCATCATCCGCATGGCGTTCAGATCCGAGTTGAGCGACTGGCCCACCAGAATGGCGTCCGGGGGCAGCAGCATCGACACCTCGTTCTGCACCTGGGGCAGCCGCTTGGTCACCTTCTTCATGATGTCCTCCGTGATGCCCGAGTACTGCGTGAGGTAGTCCGAGATGCGGTTGTCGGGCAGCACCAGCGTCTCGTACACCGTCTCATACTTTTCGTCCACAATGGAGATGCGCGTCAGCTCATTGAGTCCCGCCACCGTCCTGCACATTTCGCAGTCGACGCCGAACATGGGACTGCGATTGGTCACCGGCTCGTACGACTTCTTGGTGAACTTGAAGCTGCGGAAGCGATTTTGCAGCTCCCCGGACAGCGGAATCGGGTAGCCCTCGTCGACCATCTGCAGGGCGGAGAGCAGGAGCTTGGTGCGCGGAAACTTGTCGTCCGGATGGAGGTCAGCGATGGAGTGCTTTAGCTGGACGCCGCCCATGGGGAAGAGGGTCTTTACGAACAGCGTGGGGTCCTTGTTCAGCTCCAGGGCCGACTCCAGGGAGCCGTGCTCGTCGATTAGCCGCTTGGCCTGGATATTGGTGAGGGGAATCTTGGGAAGAAACAGATTAGCAGATTAGATTTGGTTCAATAAAGAGGCTGAGAGGCGGCTTACCTGTGCAATCTCGTCGATGATCTGACCCTCGTCCTGCGGCGGCAGCAGCATCTCCAGCTTCGTGTTGAATATCCGATTGGTGGCCTCGAAGTGGCTCTCGTTGGACAGGTAGTGGTACAAGGACAGGCCCTCCAGAATGACCACCACGCTGTGCGAGAGGCTAAGCCACTTCTCGACGCTGCACCACCGATCCGGCCGGCAGGGGCTCTTCTGGCCGATGAGCGCCGACATCAGCAGGTGCTGGATGTCGGTGAGGAAGATGGGCGTGCGCGCATGCTGGGGCGTCTCCAGGGAGGCACGCTGTCCCATCTCCCTCAGCCGGAGGCCCGGCACGTCCTCCAGCTGCCGCTTGCGACGGCGCAGCTCCACGGTCAGTGATTTGTACTGCTCCTGGCTGAGGCTACAGATCTCTGCCGGCAGACTGTCGCCGCCGGCCGCCATATCCTCGCGACTTCGCTTGGCCGCCGGCTCCTCGGGGTCCCCCCCAGCCTTGTTGGCCGCCCCCTCTTTCTCGGGAGTATTCCGGATTGTGTGGCGATTGCGGTGCTTGCGCTTGCTGGAAACCGTGACGAAGCCGTCGTCGTCGTCGTTGTTGTTGCTCTGCTCCAAAGTCTTGGCCTCGCCGTTAGTCGCCTCCGCTGCCTCACGTTTCTTGGCCATCTCCGCCTCGTGCAAGCGGTCGCGGTCGTTCAGCTCCATTAAATTCGCCAGCGCTGCCAGCTTCTTCTTCTTCTTCTCGTTGCGCTCGTGCTGCTTGGCAGACAGCTGTTCCTTCATCCTCGTGCGCTTTCCTTGCAAGCTGCAGGCGAGAAAAGGTACCAAAAACCAGGTGAATTCGTTCAAAACGGCAGGTAAACAAAAAAAACAAAAACGTGGTGTGGTCTGGAGATGTGAAAACTTCGATACAACTGTGCTATCGATAGTGTATCGGTCAAGCGATATTGGCGTTGCCAGACTGAGAAAAAATAGGTTGCAATCTTCGGAAAAGTGTTATAACATGTTCGAAACTGTAATAAAAAGGTGTATAACTTTGCTGAACTGTATCTGTACCGATAAATCGATAACTCTATGTTTAAAATGAATTAAATTAAAGTTAATTGATTTATTAAATTTTAGCGGGTAAACTGGATTTTTTAGGCGGAAATTTCCGCTTTTTGAGATTATTTAGGGGGAAATTTCCACTTTTTGAGATTTAGGGGGAAAGCCAAATTTTCGTCTGGTAACACTGGCTTACTCCCATCTGGCAACACTGAACAACCGTTACTTTGCCGCGTGCTTTCCGAATTTTTTTTTCAGCTCTGCACAAATTCTGAGAATTAATTGCTTTCAGCCACAAAGTAGCGAAAATTATCGCCTTCAAAATGTATACAGCCGTCAAGCCGCTGTCCAAGTATCTGCAGTTCAAGTCGGTGCACATTTACGATGCCATTTTCACGCTGCACTCGAAGTGCACGGTGGCCCTGCTGCTGGCGTGCACTTTTCTGCTCTCCTCGAAGCAGTACTTTGGCGATCCCATCCAGTGCATGAAGAACGCGGACTTGGACTACTTCCAGGCCTACTGCTGGATCTACGGGGCGTACGTGCAGTCCAACATTACGCGGGCGCCGTCGCTCAATGGCGAGATACAGTGCCACCCGGGTAAGTTGGGCCAACGAAGGGGACTTTCCCGCTTGAATTGCATAGAGTATGGCTTGGCTTTTTCCAGATGTGGTGGGTCGCTCGGTGCCGCCGGGAAACCGTCGCTACATCCGCTACTATCAGTGGGTGGTGCTGGTGCTGCTGCTGGAGTCGTTCGTCTTCTATTTGCCGGCTTTTCTCTGGAAGATCTGGGAGGGCGGCCGGCTGAAGCATTTGTGCGCCGACTTCCATCAGGCGGTGGTGTCCAAGGACAAGAGCAAGGCCCATCTGCGCGTGCTGGTCAACTACTTCACCAGCGACTACAAGGAGACGCACTTTCGCTACTTTGTGAGCTACGTGTTCTGCGAGATCCTGAATGTGCTCATCAGCGTGAGTAACTCTTTCACTTGTTAACAAATAATGAAGCCAACAGAGCTCCCCTTGCACTCCCTTGCACAGATTGGCAACATCCTCCTGTTGGATGTGTTTTTCGGCGGCTTCTGGGTCCGCTACATGGGCGCCCTAGTGGCCTTGTATGAGGGCGACTTGGATGAGTGGAACGACATCACCATGCGCGTCTTTCCCAAGTGCGCCAAGTGCGAGGTGCACAAGGTCGGCGACAGCGGTTCGGACAGCATCTACGACAACCTGTGCCTGCTGCCGCTCAACATTCTGAACGAGAAGATCTTTGCCTTCCTGTGGATCTGGTTCATTCTGATGGCTGCCCTGGTGGCCGTCAAGTTCCTGTACCGCCTGGTCACCATTTTCCACGGCGGCATGCGCTTCCAGTTGATGCGCGCCCGGGCTCGCTTCATGCCCAAGTCCCACCTGCAGCTGGCCCTGCACAACTGCAGCTTTGGCGACTGGTTCGTCCTGATGCGCGTGAGCAACAACATTGGCCCGGAGGTGTTCCGCAAGCTGCTGGAGGAGCTCTACGAGGCGCAGGCCCTGAGCAAGAAGATGGCGCCCGGCGCGGACGATGTCTGAGAGCTATGCGTCGTATATTTGATCTCAAAGTTGTACATGAAGTGAGTCCTTTAGTTCCCCTTTCCCCACATGACGTCTCAAAGTGAAGATTTAGATGACAAGAAGACAGCTATTACATTTTTTGATTTATCTCTCGTATATTCACATTATTACGTATTATCTTTAATCTCTCATCGATATGTACTTATCGAACAAATTGTTTAAGAAGAAAGAATCTCACACTTACGTTAAGCGAAATATATAGCACTTTCAGTTGTTCAGCACTAAATTGATTAGTCTTTTTATTTCTTAGGTATTTCAGGTTATTTGTTTGGTTTTTAGTGGAAAGCATTGATGTATCTTTTGTTTTAATAGATTATTTCCTCTTATTACTCTTAATTTCTTAGGTATTTCAGGTTATTTGTTTGGTTCTTAGTGGAAATCATTGATAATATTTGGTTTTAATAGATTATTTCCTTTTTTAAAGTCGATTTCTTTGAGTTTTATTATGTTTAAAGCTATTTCTTGTATTTATTCTTAGTTAGCTATAGAAACTTTTTAATTCTTGCGCATTTACCAACTTAAAGTGATGATAAATTTCTCCCTAACTCATAATAATCCTGAATTGGGGTTAATTTAATGGTAAAATGATCCCTAACACCTTGTTAATAATCTAGAAGCCAAAAAGGAAGATGACACATACCTTTGCGCCCTGGTAATGCTGCGCATACCAAGTCTGGTCCACATCATATCTGTTTTCCGCTCGCCAAATGACGGGAGCTCACTTGTGGGTTGGGTTAAGCTGGTCATACAGGTCTGTACAGTGCAATCCCTTGCAGCCGATCTTCCTTAAATCTTGCCTAGTTTCGATGCTGCAAAGTCCGGCAAATCGAACAGCTGAAAATCTGGGCAATGGTTCCTTGAACTCTCTTAGCTTGCGCCTCAAATTTTGATGAGTGTGTTCTGCGAAAAGGCAAAGAAACTCAATAAAATACTGCCTCCCTCCGTCCGGATTTCTACTCACATTGTGTCTGATGGTAAAATTTTGGATACTAGATTTTTTTTGGTGCAATTTCTTGAGGAATTATTCATATGTTTTGCTTGCTTTTGTGGCCGTATGTGATTTTTTTGGTAGTTTAGTTTAGCGGCTGGTGTCTCGTACCAGAAGCCCGAGCCCCTTTTTTTCTCTGTGGACCTTTAAAACTTCGAACTAAAAATGTAAATATTTTGGGCTGCGCTGTACGAAATTTGTATAAAAATGATTTTGGGGAATCTGGCGAGTGGCTCGTCCTACAACTGAGTCTGGGCCTGCTTTGCTTCAGCCTCGACCCCAGGTGACGTGCGGGTGGTTCGTTGCTCCACGACTTGCACAGTTCCCCTTCAACTTGCACTTTTTCGACGGTCATTTTGAGCTGACCGTCGCACTTGTCGGACCGTTTTTCATTAACCAAAAAACTGTAAAGTTCGAAACGTAGCAGAAAACTGCAGGTGGAAGTGTGTCGATCCACAGGTGATCCACTTTCCGGAAGCCTACATAAGCCCGGCGATCGGCCACCGCCGGCTTCAGTGGCCGTTCATCGGGCGGATCGCGCGGAAGTCTCCATCGTCGTCGTCGCTGTCTTGGGTATCAAATTCGGGCTTTTCCATTTTTGTTTGAGTGAATTGTGGTAATTCGAGGCTCCTTGTTGGCCCGACGATTTAACAAAGTGCAAAACATATAAATATATATGATAAAACCACAAAAAAAGTGTGGAAAAAGCAAGTCTTCAGCAATTTTGGGGCATTTAACACAAAAGGAAAAACAAATTGCAGTTTGAATTTACAAAAGAAAATGTTCCCAGCTTAAGAAAACCTGGGAAAGTAATACAGAATTGGAATAAAATGAATTACAACATGGATGGTATGTGGGGTGGCTTGAAGAACTCGAAGTTCCTAACTCAAGACTTATATTAACAGATTTCCCTAAATTACACATTTAATAGTAACAATAGTAAACATTCTATATCATAATTAAATCATTATAAAATCTACATGATAAAGTATTAAGACTTTTTTAGCTTCTTTTTGTTAAACTATATTATTTTTGTACATAGATAACCTTTTTAGAATTTTTCCTGAACTCTTTTTCCCAAATTAAATGGCTGGCTAATATTTAAAATAAAATCTTCACATATTCTAACCTAAATATAATTTTTTAAACTACTTTTTTATACTTTCTCCGCCCACATCTTAACACATTTATGCAGCTCAGAAAATTCCATTAAATTTTTTGCCAGTTCCCATTTAGTTCGAACTTGAATCAGCATTTATCGAGTACCAAAAAATTATTGCGAAATTGCTGAACAAGCTGACGAAAGTTCTGAACCAAAATAAAGCCACAAAAAAAGGCAAAAAATGGTGTAGTTAACATACATTAAAAAGTGAAAGTATTGAAATTGAGGGAACTTACAATTAATTAAATGTTTAACTGGGAAACTTTTGGAGCAGAGTTGGGGGGAGTCTTAAAGCTTTTTTTAAAGAAAATAATTCCATTTCTTAGAGCTGGAGGCCACCCGGTTGCTGCGACACCCTCGGCGCTGGTGGAGCAGTGGCTCCAAACGCATTGTGGCCATCTCAGTGCTGGTCATCATCACCCTGCTCTTCTCCCTGATCTATCATGGCCTTGTGGTGGAAAGGATGGATCGTGTCCAACAGATTGCCGCCCTGAATGCCGAGCATCGGCAAATGGCCAACCAGCCCTTCGAGGAGGAGGATTCCCTCATCGTGAGCCCCCAGACACTGCACTTTAAGCTGCTGGACGATGAGATCAACAAGGATGTCAACGACATCCAAAAGAAAAGGAAGCGCATGAAGAACCTGCTGGTCAAGTTCCGGTGGCAGAGGAAGCATCGCACGGCCAGGGAGTTGCCCCGTCCGGACCTCGATCTGGATCCTGTGGCCATGGAGGCCAATCTGCACAGCCTCTACTCCAAGCTGAGAAGCAAGCGGGCGAGGGAGGTGCTCAGCCAGCTGGAGAACGAGTTTGTGCGCTGCAAGAAGCACACTCCGCACGACTGCATGTCCGCCTTCATGCGCATGTACAAGATGGCCAAGGAGGTGGCCGAGAAAATGGAGAAGATGAAGGAGATCATGCGGGAGCAGCAGCCCACGATAGACTCAGACAGCGAGGCATCTGGCGAACAGTCGAGGAGAACATTTGCTCCTGGGGATCTTACCCAGGAGCAGGTTGTCACCGAGCCGACGCCAGCTGGCAATGCCACTGAGAAGCCGCAGAGAACGAAGATAAAACCAGCCAGGATCAGTTGGATTATCGATGGACACGACCATGATGACAGTGGAGTCTACACGAACGATGTGACTGCCAAGCCAACCACCAGGGAACCAGTTACGAACAGTATCAAGTCAGTAACGAGGGAGACGCCAGTGGAGAGCTCCACGGAGCAGTTCAGCTGGATTCTCGATCACTTTGACAAGCCCAAGGAGATAGTTCGCACCACTGAGCGGCCGGCACAGCGCTCCACGCGAGATGTGACCACCACGGGACCGGGTTCCCAGCCAAATTCCACTCTACAAACGGAAAATCAATCAACAGAAAGGGTTAACGAACAAGCAAGCACGATCAGTACAGAGGTACCTACGATATTTACCACAGAAGGACCCGTACCAACGACCAGCTTGGCCACCACAGATGAGGCAATCCCTGCCAGCACCACACAGGGGAAGGTGCACATTGAGTGGATTTTAGATGGCGATGAGGAAGAAGCTTCTAACAAGACCACGGCCAGACCTGAAACCACCACCGAAGCCATCATTATCAGCACCACTGCAGGACAGCGGAAGCTGCAGTTCGATTGGATCATAGATGGCGACGAGGTAGTGGAGCCGCAGGACAACGCCACTGTCACCACCACCACAACCAGTGCCAGCACACTGCCTATCAGCACCACAGAGTCCCTCGAAACTAAGCCAAACTCCACCACGCACACCACCAAACCGCCGCCGGTGAAGATCAGCTGGATTATCGATGGCAACGAAGGCAGCTCCGAGCTCACCAGCAGTTCCACCATGCCACCCAAGGAGGCCACTCCGCGTTCCGAGCATCCCCTGGACAATCCCACCAGCATTGAAAACATGCTGGAGAGTTTCGAGCGGCACGAGCAGGACAAACCCAAACTCAAGGAGCTGAAGGCGAATGAATCCTCGCAGGAGCAGCACGACGATGTCTCCGAGCGGCAGCTGTGGCTGAAGAAATTCGAGGATCAGGCCAGGCCGAATCAGGACGAGCTGATGGACACCTTTGGAACGGCACTGGATGCCAAGGCAATGGACCAAATGGGACCCAAAATCAATCCGCTCAACGGGCATGTCTGGAATGGTAGTTATAATGATTAAATCGATGCCATATAACTCTCTTACTTTATTTTCTTACTCACCCAGCTGGCGATGCCCAGATCCTCAGCCTGTGCGAGCGAGTGGCCCTGAAGATGCGGAATAAGGTGGCCCCCAATGTGGCAGATGGTGAGACCAAGGAGAAGGGTGAAACCTTCACCGCCTCGCCCAGTGTGCAGTTCACGAGTCGAGCTCCCGGCGGCTTTCCCGTTTCCGGCGAAACCATGAAGGCCTCGGCCCAGTTTATGTTCAATCCCAACTTTGGCATGATGCCCAGCATCCCTGTGTGCTTCTACATGACGCCGGCCAACTTCCGGATGCCCATGTGGTCGGCCTCGCCCTCGTTTATGGGGATGCAGGGAGGAGGCCACTTTGGGGGAGCCGCCAACAATGGCGGCGGCGGCGGCGGCATCTTCTTTGTGCCGCAGCAATTCGGACCGAGTGGCAACTTCTTTGGCGGCAGTGGCGGCTCTGGGGCCGGTGGCCAGGGTGCCAATATCTTCTCGAAGAATGCCTCGCCGCAGAAACTGTCCAATGGCCAGCAGCAGCAGGTGTACTGCAGCTACATGCAGAACCAGCAGGGTCAGTCGCAGACCTCCACCAATCCGCAGCAGCAGCAGCAGCAAGCGGGAGGAAGTCCCGCTGGCTTCTCCAATGCCAACTTCAAGATGCGGCATGCGAATCAGTCGAGTGCGGGCCTTCAGCAGATCATTTACGCCAGCTACGCGGGATTGCCCCAGCAGACGCCCAGCCAGGAGCTCGCCAGGTGCCCCGAGCCAGGTCAGGTGGCCTGCTTTGGCCGCCAGAAGGAGTGCATCGTCGCGGAGCGATGGTGCGACAATGTGGTGGACTGTTCGGACGGCAGCGACGAGTCCGCCTGCACCTGCGCGGATCGCTTGGACGAGGAGCGTCTCTGCGATGGCTATGCGGACTGTCCCATGGGCGAGGACGAGCTGGGCTGCTTTGGCTGCGAGCCGTTGGCCTATTCCTGCTACGAGAACCCGGAGGAGTATGAGCAGCACAATCGCTCCATGATTTCCATGTGCTACAATCGCCTGGAGCGCTGTGATGGCTTCCTGAACTGCCTGAACGGGCGGGATGAGGAGCAGTGCAGCATGCTGGTCACCGATGTGGCGGATCATATGTCCCATGCCGCCTCTGCCTCCGAGGGCTTCCTGTACCACAATCATCGCGGTGACTGGCATCCGGTGTGCAACAATGGTGAAAAGTGGGCAGCCGATGCCTGCGAACTGGATGCAATGGATCCCTCGGCGGCTTCGCTTAATGTGAGCTTCAGAGCCTTGACTCTGCCGGGTCCCTTTATAGAACCCTCGCTGCATGCTGGCGTACTGTTTGCTCAGGCCTGTCACGGACGCAATGGCCACGACTCCCTGGTGGATCATGTGGCCTATGTCAAGTGCCCGCCCATGCAGTGTGGCGTGCCCAAGAACACCACCAAGGCGAGAACAGGGCTCGCCAAGAGAGTGAAGCGAGCGGTGGCGGCGGCCGGGTCCCAAGAAATCCTGGGCGAGGGACGCATTGTGGGAGGCAGCTATACCAGTGCCCTCCAGTGGCCATTTGTGGTGGCCATCTATAGGGATGGCAAGTTCCACTGCGGGGGAACCATTTACTCGGAACGTTGGGTGGGTTTAAGTCAAACTTCCCCTATAGTTTACATTCTAATCCTTTCGAGTTAATTGACAGATTATCAGCGCCGCCCATTGCGTCATTAACTTTGGCAAATACTTCTACGAGGTGCGTGCGGGACTCCTACGACGTTCCAGCTACTCCCCTGCCACCCAAATCCAGCCCGTGTCCCATGTGGTGGTCCATCAGGCCTACGAGCGGAGGAGCATGCGCAACGATCTCTCCCTGCTGCGACTGGCCAGGCCGCTGCACTTTAATCGCTGGGTGAAGCCCATCTGTTTGCCCGACAAGGGAAGGACAACGCTAGGCGACGATTGGATCTGGGGACCCGAGGAGAACACCCTTTGCAGTGTGGTGGGATGGGGTGCTATAAGAGAAAAGGGGCCGAGCAGTAAGTATAGGAAATTAACGATAGAACATCTCTTAAATATATTTTTCCAGGTGATCCCCTTCGCCAAGTGGTGGTTCCCATCCGCAAACGCTGCACGGACCCCGAAGATCAGGCTTCCGAGGACATTTGTGCTGGGGATCCCAGTGGAGGACGCGATGCCTGCCAGGGAGACTCCGGTGGGCCGCTCTTCTGTCGCAGCATCGCCCGGCCGGAGGAACACTATCTCGCTGGGGTGGTGAGTCACGGCAACGGCTGTGCTCGTCCCCAGGAGTTTGGTGTCTACACGCGGGTGACGCTCTACCTGGACTGGCTGGAGATGGCCACCACACCGCGCCTGCTGCCCTCACGCCAGCCCCTGCAAATGTGCCCTGGATTTATATGCGTTTGGGGCGGAAAGCGTTGCATTGCCAAGCGACAGCGATGTGACCGCAATGTGGATTGTCTGGGAGGCGAGGATGAGGTGGGCTGCGCCTACAACTTCATACCCGACATGGTGGGTGGAGTGCGGCAGAATGTGAGCACCACCACGGAGAGTGACTATCATCCGGAAAGTAAAATGCGTGAGGTTATACCCATTGAGGATGAGGACTTGAAGGCGGAACAGGATGAGGAGGAGGAAAGTACCACTTCTGCGGATGAAAGGGAGTTTTCTCTGCTTGAAGATGTTACCTCAACTACTGCTAGTCTTGACTTATCCACGAATGAGGAAAGTTCCACAAATACGGATGCATTTACAAGCGAATCTACCATCATATCCTCAACTACCCTGGCTTCAACGACATTGTGGTCATCTACCCTTCCTTCCACTACAATTGCCTCATCTACAACGCCTGGGGAAGCGCTAGAAACCACAACGACAGCTACCACTCTCACAATACCCACTTCCACAGAGGATTTAAAGAAGCTCAGCGATTTGGTAACCCAGTTTATGGAGGAGAGCACAACGGCCACTGATCTAGGCACCTCAACCTTGGCCACAACACAAGCTACCAGCGAAGTAACAACGGAAGAAGTAGGGGAAACTACAGCCACAGAGACCACAAGCACACCAAGCACCAGCACAGCCAGCTTTACCACAACTGCCATCACCACAACAGCAATAGCCACGACTGAAGGAGCTGTGGCAACCACCACTTCAGCATCCACAACAACCACAACGAAAGCTTCATTTATTCACAAGGAGCAAATGAAAATACCCAACAAGTTTGTGTGCAAAAAGTGAGTTCAATTAAGAGACATTCTCTGTTGAATTAAAATTGATTTATGCCTTTTTTAAATACTTTACAGAATGCCGCAAATAGTGGACATTCAGATGCGTTGCGATCGCAAGGCGGACTGTGAAGATGGAACCGATGAGCTGGACTGCTCCTGCCGAGACTATTTGAGCGGCAGCCTCGAGGCTCTCATATGCGATGGCAAGGAGGACTGTGAGGATCATACAGATGAGCAGGATTGCGGTAAGAAAAGAGTCAAAGAAACCTTTAAATAGTTGTTGTTATTATAGTAAGGATTATTAATTATTACAGGTGGTTGCCAGGACAACGAGTTCCGCTGTCCGTTGTCCAAGACCTGTCTGCCATTGAGCAAGCGCTGCGACAATCAAGTGGACTGCAGGTTCAAGGAGGATGAAAAGGATTGCTGTGAGTAGATGCTCAGGGAATGCTTTCCTTGTGATTAGGATTTAAATAATGTATAAGTACCCAGATAATTAATATATCCCACCTTCTAGTTGCCCTCACCAATGGCCACGATGTGCACTTTGATGTCCATCAGCAGCCCAAGTTCAGCAGTGCCGGCATCTTCTCCCGCAACGGGCATGGCGTGTGGCGTGTGGTCTGTGCCCATGAAACGGGCTATCACGAACACCAGGCCAGTACCGCAGATGCTGTCTGTGCGCTGCTGGGCTTCAAGGGAGCCCAATATTTCAACAGTTCCGCCTTTGTGAACCAGCAGGAAATGCAGCCCATAACACCCGAGTTGAGGAATTCCCGGAACTTTGCTCAGCTCCGCTCCATGGTGGCAGACAACATACAGATGACTGAGAACGAGATCATAATACCAGAGCTGGGTCCCCCGTCCGCCTCGAGGCCTGAGAAGGATCGCCTGCTGCCCAACAAGTGCCTGGGCATCTATGTGGAGTGCATTCCCTTGTCGAACAAGACCACACCCCTGAAGACACTCAGTGCTGGGCAGGTTCTCAAGGTGAAGCCTAAGGAGCAGATGCCCCTTCTGCTGCCCACCATCGAGACGCACAGCAGGCCGAATGTGCACTTTAAGCCGCAGACTCCCGCCGTGGTGGTGAACAAAAAGGATGAGATCCTGGACCGACTCGACAACCTCATCAAAAGCAAGAAGAACACGACCTTGCTGGTGAACGAACAGCTGCACGAGGCCATCGAGGAGCTGCACTGGCCCTGGCTGGCGGATGTTTACCTGAACAGCGAACTCTGGTGCATCGGCGTGCTCATCGACAAGCACTGGCTGCTCGTCCACGAGAGCTGTCTCGCGGGGATTAGCCTGAACACGGACTACATGAGCGCCTTGCTGGGCGGCGGCAAGACAAAGAGATCCCTGCACAAGAGCAACCACGAGCAGATACGGCGAGTGGACTGCTTCGAGCCGGTTCCTCGGTCGAATGTGCTGCTGCTGCATCTAGAGCAGGCGGTGCGCTTCACCCACCATGTGCTGCCCACCTTTTTGCCCGACAGGTGAGGAAATTTTTGATTCGAGTAGAGAATTCCTTTTTAACATATATTTCCTGCAGCACCCATCACGACCACAGCGCCCCGAGGGACTGCATCAGCGTGCTGCACGACGATCTCACCGGTCGCATCAAAACGGTGGCCATTGTTCGAACTCCCAACGATACCAGCTGCGAGTCCTGCTACAAGCTGCAAGAGAAGCAGCCGCCGGTGAACTTGATGCGCCTGCTAAATGTGAGTGCCGAGGACATGGCCTCCATTTCGGAGGAGGTGGAGCTCATTAACGGCGTGGCCCCCACCGAGCTGCCGGCCATAACCAAGTTCACCAGCTGCCATCAGTTCGGGTTGAAGAATGTCAGCGACTCGCCGCATAACCACATCAATCCCAGCGACCAGGGGGTGTTGGTCTGTCGAGACTCGCACACCGGCTGGTTCCCCACGGCCATGTTTAGCTACAACAACTCGGATTGCCAGAGTTTCAAGCAGCCATTCGGCATTCGCACTCTAGAGCTGGCATACAAATCGTTGCAGGACATAATAGGTGAGTCGTGCGGGGAGTCCTGGGCAGTCCTAGTTTCCAATTCCAAATCAATTTCCCGCTGGTAGATAAACCCTCGTGCCAGAACCCAAAGGCAGCTCCACCGTGCCCTACCCACCGTTGCCCGCTGGGCCTGTGCCTGCCCCAGGAGGCCATCTGTAATGAGCGTACGGACTGCCATGATGGCAGCGATGAGGAGGAAACCAAGTGCCGCCAGCTGAAGCAGCGCTGTGCTCCCGGCGAGATGAAGTGCCGCTCCAGCTTCAAGTGCTTGCCGAAGAACAAGTTCTGTGACCACGTTCCCGACTGCGAGGACATGACGGATGAGCCAACGATTTGCAGTTGTTTCACCTACTTGCAGTGAGTTGGAGTTGAAGGTTTTTTTAAACATTTAAACAAACTATTTGTTATAGAGCCACTGATCCCTCCAAGATATGCGATGGCAAGCGAAACTGTTGGGACAAGAGCGACGAGAGTTCAGTGCTGTGCAATTGCACTGCAGATCACTTTCAATGCAGTTCGTAAGTTGAGCTTTGTATATGTTATTGGCTATTATTATTTATTTAATTGTTAATGTTACTGCCTTGCCAGCTCTCCTGAGGACTGCATTCCCCGTGATTTTGTGTGCGACAAGGAGAACGACTGTCCCAATGGAGAAGACGAGCGCTATTGCTTCGGCATCGAGCATCCACTGCAGCAGCAAAAGAAGGACTTCTGGGCAAACAGTCAGCACACGTAAGTGAATCACAATCCTAATAAGTTAATAGTAAGCAAACTCTCTTTTTACAGGCAACCAGAGAAAGCTCCTCAGTACGGTCAGGTCATCGAGCAGACGTACGGCATCTGGCACACGAAATGCTTTCCCAAAAGCAAGCCTCCGCATGTGGATGAAGTGCGTGAGATATGCATGAAGCTGGGCTACAATCCGTACAGGCAGCCCAGCTATCGGCTGATTGACGATGCCGAAAACAAGGCTGTGCACACCTACGAAACGGCCGATCGGCGAGGACGCAGCTTCAGCAACGAGACCCTGGTGGGGAAGTACCGGGACGCCACCAAGGCGCTGATCGTCAGTAAATTCTCGCCACTGCAGCTCAACGAGCGGCTGACCCTCTTCCTCAAGTCGAGTCGACCCATTGCCGAGCTGGTGCGGTGGAATGCCACCGATTCCAACCTGTGCTACCGGCTGGAGATCCGATGTGCCTGATGTCTGCCTGGGACTAGGTAAGAAGTCCTCGCGTTATATGGTCCTTTGTGCGTTTTAGTAGCAAAAATAAATGAATGCGAGCGCCATTTAATTATTAACTTGGTTTTATTTTAATTTCGTAATCAGTTTATGTTGCATATTCTTTGTTAAGCTTGGGACTTGGGGTATTTCTTTCGTAATTTTAGTTTAACAAACGAATTTTTCTTTCGGTTTCGGTTTTATAAATGTAAAAAATCGCTTTTGTTTTGTTTTTAGTTTTTGTTTTGTTATCTCAAAAGCCAAACAATGTAATTAATTAAAGCACTTAATCAAGTGTTGTTGGGTTTCCTTTAAATTCGTTAAAAAGACGTAGGTTATCGTATGTTATAATTAGGATTAGTTTATGAAAGAAGGTACTTGAGAATTATAAGTATATGCGCACTCCTTGAGAGCGGATGTAAACAACGTTTTGGGAAATAAGTTAAACTCTCGTTGGTAATATTACAATAATAATAATAATAATATACGTATATAAATAGTTAGGGGAATGTGTATAAGAGTAACTAGTTAAATGTATTCATAAGTCTTTGGCGCTGATTAGGATTTAATTTGTTTGTTGGGGAATACTTCTAGGAGGTAATTAATGTATATAATTCATTAGATAAACGCAAACATTAGTTGGGAGGCGAGAATACTTTCAAAGTTATTTAGTTTGATTAATGTCGAGATCTCTTCTTTGTACAATAAATCATGTTCACTTTCACTTTAATTTTCATTTAATAATTTTCAATTGAATCACAAATCGTCGTTAAAGTATATATTTAGGTATATATATGCATAGGTAAATGCTTAGGCTAGAGTTAATCATTCCGAATGGCGATTGGTTAGTTAGTTAGTTCAAAGGCAGTAAAAGTTTCAAGATGCGTAACGCACATTTCACATTTTCCAGATGCGTTACGCATCTTGTAGCCTTTCATTACCTTTGGTAAGTTTGTGTACGTGCGATCTATATGTGAATGTGTGTGCTTGTTTAATGTGTATAGTAGTGGGCGCATTGAAAAGCGATGCATGTAGAGAGTAGAGTGGCTTCTAGGGATTGGGTTCATAGCTCAGGCAAACAGTTCTCAACACAACCTTTGGCAATTCTAAGTTTAAGAGTAAATAGGTTCGAAGAGTTCGTAGTAGAGTTGGGGAGAAAGCGTAGTCCTAAACTAGTGTTTAAGCTTAATTCATTAAGCAAATAAATCTCGTTTACGTTGTCATGAAACACAGCAGTTTATATTATTATTATTTACATATCTAGTCGTACCTACTAAATTACGCCTACGATTTCGTTAACTGTACTAACTACGCGACGTCTCGTCTCCATGATTCCGCTTTCCGTTTCGCTAAAATCTTAATGGAATAGTTGGTGCGTTTTTATTTACAAATTGATTCGTTCTAGATTGGTTTCTCATAGTGTGTTGTGTGTATATATTAAAGCTTATGGAGAGTTAGTTAGTTAGTAGATTTCACTGGATGAGAGTGTTCAGAGTCTCTGAAAGTTTGTCTATAGCTATCGTTGTAAAAGTGATTTTCTATTTTATTTTTCAATGACGGTGAACTTGTGGCAGCTAGCGATCCTATAATGAATCTAATATCCTTATTTGTATATTTTTCCTATAGGTGCTGCCGCCTAAAAACCTCCAGCAGTTCTTGGAAACAAAATGTACACAAAGATCATCTCCATTTGGGCCAAAAGTATGCTTTACACTCTACTGTCGACCACTAAAGGTAAGCCAGCCCCTAGTTAACCTTTTTGGAACTCAAATTAAATTAAAAACTCAGGTAAAAGTAATAGTCAATAAATAAATCATATATATTTCGCTAAACACTTTGCACACACAATAATATTTAGCCTTGGGCCTTAAACAAATCTCTCACTTGCAATAAATAACTAAAAATTAAACATAAAATATAATTGTTAGATCAGTTTTCACAAACTGCAGGCGTCAGACGAACCTTTGTGCGTTTCAGTTTTCCTCTTGTCAAACTTTGGCTTAGTCTAATTAATCATAAACATAAACAACTAAAACATTTTAGTCAACATAAAGAGAGAAGAACTCAAGATGAATTTACACAACATGTGATGCGTACACAAAAACCTTTCAAACACCGATACCGATCTCGATCCCTCGGATCACCTGAACTTCTTTAGCTAAAAACTTTTATTTGTTGTTATCTAACGCTTGAGAGGGGGAGTTAAAAATAGTGTTTCTTGAGTTTCATATCAATCATCCCACAAGGTTTTCTCTAAAAGCCCTTAAGTCGCTTTCGGCTGCTCCCTGTTCTCCTCAATCTGGGTGGGTGGCGTGTTCTCCTGGGTGCGCACCAGATGCGACGGCAGTTGCATGTTCAGCGGATCATGGATCCTCCTCAGGTTGTACTCCAACTCGGCCGACTTTCGCTTCAGCTCGTTGTAGTGATCCACATCGAACTGGAGCTTCTTGGCGTTCCTGTAGAGGGTGAGCGAGTACTCTCGGTTCTTCACGTGCTCCATGATGTACTCCTGCAGCGAATAATATTATATTATTTACTTTCTAGCGATGGGACTTCTAAACTTGCCTTCTTTGTTACGCAATAGTAGGCATACATTGCCATTGTCGTTCCGTAGGTAACGAAATAGGTCACAGGCTCCATGATGTCCCAAGAGTATTCCCACCAGGTGAGGCGCGCCAAGATGCCAAACTGCACGGACATCAGACCCAAGCCCATCCAGGTCATGAAATTGGTGCGACGAGCCGCCTTTTTGCTCAGTTCTAGTTTTTGCTAAAAGATTTAAAGGATTTCTTAATAAAATTATCTTTTTTTAATGGTTGGAAAATGCTGAAATATATCAATAAGTATTTAAAGCAAACGCTAATAACCATTTATAGATTTTAAAGCCTTCAAGAACTCTAGTTTTGCTTAAAAAATAGAAAGGTCTTGTCAAAAACCTGGTTTTAACTTGGAACTACAATTTTTAATTGTAAAAAGTCCTTCTGCTTCACTTTAATTATTTTAAACTAATAATTTTCTCAGTAGTTCTCATTTATTGAAGTGATGATCGCACTCACCTCTTCCATGGGCTCTAGTTCATAGCGTAAACTCTCCAGTTCCTTGGCCAGTTGATTGCTCTTCTCCAGCTGATATTCACCCACGTTAAATGCCTCATACAACTGCATTTTACATAGATTTTTATGAATTAATTACCAATGTTTGGAAATAATCTCAAGAAACACCTCTCACCTGAGCTATAACCTTGCGCACATCACCGACTTTGTCCATCGACTCCCCAGTAATCTTATCTCGCTTCGGCGGATTCACTTCCATTGTGCGATTGTTGATTTGTATGCTATGTTTGGGATAATTTAGTTAATATAATTATTAGTTGAAATCATTATAGTTACTCACCAGAAGGAATCATCCAGCAGGCTGTCGATGGTGCAGGACGAGGCGATACGCACTCCATGCTTGTTGATGATCGCAGCTCGATCGATGCCGCGATCCTCAGCCTTGAGCATGGTCAGCAGATCGCCCACGTTGTGCGTGATGGGTTTCAGGGCAAACTGGCAGAGTTCATTGCGACTGGGCAGGCGGACAGTCATGTGCGGCATACCATTCACATATTCCACATAGACGTCGTCTGGGGATAGATATGGGTAAAATACTTAAAATATTTACTTATATACAGAAAGTAGGTGAAATCCCGAGTCGGGATTTGCTTCGTGCTGGATTTCTAGGCGTAACAGGGATGACCCTAGGGATGGAACCCCTATTCAGCATGTAATAGGCGATATATTCAGGTATTATAATTATGCGCTGCTAGATTTTATATAGAATTATTTAGTCTATGCTTAGAGGGGATATTTCTGTCTGGGAAAATGTGTAAATTTAGTTGGAAGTACCTCGTTTGCTCTTGTATAAAAGATATACCAATTCTGCAACTTTTCCAGGACCAAAGGTCCGTCTCTGAAGCTCTCCTTAAAGTAGAACTCTTCTGGCTCCCCAAAAGAGTTTCCCTGGTCGAATGTGTGCCACTCTGGGCTTAGGTTTTCCTCTGTTTGCAATTAACCAAGAGCCACTCAAGGTTACTCGCCAGCCTGGCTCAATTCGAATGCAGTTAGGCGTTCGAATTGCTTGCTGAGGCGTGACTTTTTCTCTCTCTCTTTGGGTAAGGTGCAAGAAATAACAACGGCTGGCCGCTCGCCCGTTTAATATATATAAAGACTGCTATAAGATGACACACACTGCCGATGGCAGTTTGACAAACAATTCAATTAGCGGCATCCAAAACGCATTCCAGGCGAAGCATCGCCAAGATATATGATAGTCATCATGGTGGAGCAAGTGGGCAACGAAAAGTTTTCACTTTGTCGCATGTGGGATCTATGCAGCCATGAAGTAGCACAAACATATATTTATCTGTATCGCTGCCACTCATGCAAGCAGCCACCGAATGCAACCACACGCCAATGCAGCGACGCCACCACCACCACCATCACCACCACCACCACCACCAGCACCAGCACCAGCCCACCGTTGCACCGTCGCACTTCTAATGAAGATTTTCTTCTGCCCATGAGTGTGTGTGTGTGTGGTTACACGGCAAAAAAAAGTCTCACAAGGTTAAGTTATATCAATTTAAAAATTTGTGGGATTTTCCTATTTATTTTAGGTTTAATTTTCATGTGGTTTTTCTAAATCCAAATACTATGCAATTTTATTAAATCTATTTATATATATTATTGAAAAAGTATAGGTTTCTTTCTCAAAAACATTTTTATTTGCTCGTTTGGTATTATATATATTAACTATATAGTCTGTGAATAAATATTTATATAGCATACTATGAAAACAAATATTTTAAATACAATTTCAGTGTCAAAAGCCTTTCTATTTAACTTTCAAATCAGTGTAACCAGTCTTGACATATCTTTCTGCAGTGTCATAATGCCTTGACTAAACATAGTTTTTAGAAAGTTTACTCTAACTCTAGGTGAGATAATCGTTAAAATACAATTTTTATTAATAAAGAAATCACTTATTAAATCCATATGAAAATGGTTCTTAAAAAACCAAATAATTTAAGTTAAAACAAGTTAAAACTAGTTGACAACAGTTTTATTATAACTTGTGAATCTCTTTGGCAATACAAAAGGTAAAATACGATAGTAATCCACTTAAAACTCAATGTATTAGCTAGATTATACTTCAATTAGCTTCAGTTTTCCTCAGTGTATTACTTGAAATCGCCTTTACCCACTGGGCCTGAATGCTGCCGAGTGTTGGCTGGGTCTGTTCAACCCATTAGCAATCGGAGTCGGCGCCAAAAGTGGGTAACTAGTGTTGTTACTGTTACAACTTGGCTAACTAACATTAAGCCGCCGCTCATTGCTCGCTGGCTCTGGCTTTGGCTTCGGCTTCGGCTTCTTCTACTACGATGATTATTTTCATGGACTTTGATTTTTTGGGATTTTAAACATTTTATGTTTTCTTTTTCTGCTGCTGCTTCGCCTTCTCCATCGTAGGCTTCTTCTGCTTCTGCTTTTTTTTTTTTATTGATAGTTTAAGATTTTTGTTTTAATTTTCAGTTAACTTTCAGATTTTCGCGCTAGCAGACGTGTGTGTTGTGTCCATGCCCATCGTCGGGTAATTTGTGTGTACGTGGCAGTCAATACTGTTTGTTGTTCAATATATAACTAATAAACTCATTAAAGCGCGATATTGTGTGCAAAAATAGATACATCAAGTGTCGTGGCCAGAAAGCAAACAAAAAACTTGAATTTATTGGACGCAAGTTGCTGACAGAAAGAGAGACATTCCGAGGACAGATCGCATCGGTGCTGGGGGAAAAAGTTTAATTTACAAACTATGATGACACTGCCACAGCAAAATCAAATAAAGTTTTGCGGTGCTGTCAGAGGTTTTTTTGTGTGTTGTGAGAACCTGGCCTGCCATGTATGTTTCCTAGTTCTGAGGAGAGCTGAACAGCGAACGTGCCAACATTGATAATTCCATGTCAGATGCTCGCCCACGGCAACGCTTTGATAGGCCGCAGGAGCAGCAACTTTGCTTCATCAAAACTTAATAGCCAGTTTCCGCATCCCTGCCAAAACAAGGCTAACAAGTGTCAGGGAAAACTCGATGCGGTGGCTATGAATGTGTGTATGAGTGGAAACACGTGGTTGGCAAACAAAATGAGGGCGCCGAGTGTGTAGAGACCTCAACCTCAACCTCCTAAATGCGAGGAGAGGTTGCTCCCGTGTGGCGACCGCTGCTTCCGTCGCCGGAAATGCAAGCGGCAATCAGCCCACAAATTTATAACAGTCCTCGGCTCCTCCTTTGGCTTTTTTCTGTGGGCGTTATTTTGAGTGAGAATGTGCGGGCAGAAATATTGAAACACTTTATCAAATCAGTCTAAAAATATTTTCCACAGGAGCATATTTTGCGCTGGTGGTCCCTGAGGCGTGTTTTTATATCAATTCGCAATGCATGGGGTTTCACGATTTAGAAATATTAAATTTACACATGAAGTAAAGTATTTGTTGTAAAATTTAAAGAGCAAATATAGGAAATGTGAAGTAAATAATAATTGCAATAGTTTAATTCATTAAATATTCATTCATTAGTCAACTATGAAATAATGAAGGTTGTGCCAATACATTTAGCTTGGAATTTAATAATAATAATTGCAATTGAATTATAAACTCATTAATGATTGATTTGTGCCAGGAGTTCTCTCAGAAAATCATTTTTCCCAGCTGATTAATAAATAATATTAAATAATTAAATCAATTTCAAACCTAGTAATTCGAGGAAAACGGGAAAATGCATATTGAAATTCTCAGAATAAATCAAAGCACTTAAGTTCCATTTCCTTGATAAAGTTCTGTGCTGCCTGCCTGCCTCTCAGCTTAAATTATATATTTTTCTAGTTCACTTGGCAATCTCGGGGAAAATGTCCTGACAAATGTGTAGCTGACTTTTCCGGCTGCCGTGATTTCCACGTGTGTGTGTTTTGCAGGCTGAAAATTCGAGTGAGTGTGTGTGCCTGTGCATGAGCATTGCATGATTACATGGAGGAGGTCCTGTGGCTGCTCCAGTCACAGTCACAACCGCCTCACTTCATCCTCCTCTCTCTCACTTGCAATGCCAGCAGAAATTGTCCTTTGTGCATTATTAAAAATTCCGGCAACCGCCTCGTGTTTGCATATTTTTTGTGATTTAATTTTTTTTTCTTCAACAAGATTCGCGTGCCAGGTTTTTTCACTTTCCCCTCTCGTTCCTCGCCTGCTGCGTGTGCCCCTGCATTTAAATCAAATTATTAAACCGCAGAGCCAGGGCGAGCTGTGACAGTATATTATATAAACTACATGCATAAAATATTCAGCAGTGAGCATACGCTTTAATTGAACGATAAAAAAGAAAAGGAGGCAACACGCCCATTCACAAGGACACAGGAAGCGCACAGGACCGAGCGATTAGCAGGTAAGTTGGGGGGCGAGGTGGCATTAGAGCTGACAATGGCAATGACAAAGCGAAGACTACAAAGTTTACCGGGCTTCGGGGTCTGTTTACTATTTTTTTGGTCGTTATTTTTATCAACACTAGTTTACAAGTATCTTAGGTACAATTGTTGGCTTTTAATGTAGTTTAAGGGAATGATTTAAGGCTGTGTATTAAATATTCAGAGA
>JAEIIH010033517.1:0-12091 GCA_018904745.1 Drosophila orosa | reverse complement strand
AAATTCCCTTTGAAATGGCAAACCAAATGTGTTTACTTTTATACACAAAAAAAAAAATAAAGAATAACACAAAGCTAGATAAAAAACTGTAAGCAGTCTATATTGATTTTAATCACATGTGTGCAAAACCGTAGCAATGTTAATCCTCTTATCAATTTTTGCCTGTATATACATATTATATATTGATACAGATGGAAAAAGGGTTCAACGGCTTAGTTTCCTTTCAGTTATCTGACCACCAGCTCACACACAGAGGTTAAGAGGAGCAACCTCCTCTCTCTTTCAGGTGATTGAGCAGTCAAAGTCAATCAGAGTTTGGCTTTGACAATGCCTACATACGTGTGCCGGAGTGTGCCGTGTCTGAGCATTCTTCCACTCCACTTATCTCTGCCTCTGTCAACTCATTAGGGGCACAAGTGGCGTGGACTTGGTTGCATATTGAACGGATTTGCCTGTAAACAAAGCCTCTGCCTTGTTACAGAACCGCTCAGCCTCCTCCTCCTCCCCCCAGTATTATCCCCCAGAATCTCTCCCACAATACGCAATACGCGCACGGAAACTATTACGACTTGGCAGGCTGTTAGTTGCACATGACGCCATCTAGGCCGCAATCAGACTGACATCGAAAATGCCAGCGATGACTGCACTGAAAACAAAATATGACTAAAACCATAGAGGGATCTCAAAAGTAGTTTACAGAATCAAAGACTTCTAGGGGCATTTTAGGATATTTTTAAATATTTATAGAAGCTAACCTAGGCCTCCATTTACCCCTATCCATCTTCATTATTTTAGGATATGTATTTTTAAACATTTATATGAGCTAACCTAGGTCTCAATTTATACCCTATGCCATCATTCATCGCGTATGGTTTGGTATGTACTTTGTTTAATGACATTAAAACCCTTTTTAGTAAGGACACTAGACTGTATTTTTTTTCTTCTGCCTTTTAACGTGTATGCCAATGCTAACGATTTGGGGTTGCTGCCTAATTGCTAAGCCCATCCATCTGTGGCCAAAAGCAGTTTTTGTGCTCAGCACACAGTCGAGTTCAAGGGTATTATGTATTTAGCCAGAATATAGAACCGGAATTCAAAGTCTAACATGTAATTATAATTAATGTAAGGCTACCTTAAACCTAAACCATTTCTTAATACATTATAGGATTAAATATATAGAAAATATATAATATTTCCCTATGTGAATATCATTCAGTGCATGGTTTTAAAATATAGTAAATATATAATATATCCCTATGTGAATATCCTTCAGTTAAGTCAAGTGTAGCCTTATTAGTTGTTACAACTCGGATTTGTATCCTTCAGTTGCTCATTTCGGTGGGCAAATCATAATGTTCCCGCCAAGTTGTCTGGGGTCTTCCAGTATTTACGATTCGTGCTCGTTAGNNNNGGGGGGGGGGGATGGGGATAGGAGGGCGTGGCACGGCCCCAAAAACTTTCCCTGCGCTTTATAAGTATTCTATGATTTGCACAATACATCAGCTCAGGCCCATCGTGAGTGCCTTCAGCTTTCAGTTCTGAGTCCTGACGAGGACAACAAACTGCAGTCACTTTGTTTGGCCCCCTCATAGTGCGAGTGCGAGTGCGAGTGCGAGTGCCAGTAAACTTTCGCAAACTGCTCGCATTCAAACTGGATGCTTCCTTGACTGGCCTCTCCGCTACAGCAAAGTTTGCTCAAAGTCGGCTCCCAACATTTATTCAGCTCTGAGCAATTGAGAAACAGAGACCCCGTAGACCCGTAGACTTGGAGAGAAAACAGGAAACTTTTGGCGCCAGCTTAGCGGCATTCAACTTTCAGCTTCTCCCTTTTTGGCATGACTCTCAAGCGCGCTCATTTGTTGCTGCCGCGTTGAGAAGCGGTCGAAATGCGGTGATGCACGGCACCAAATGCGGATTTCAAATATTCCCAATATTCGAAATATGAAATATTAATAACTAGAAATAATAATTATATAATTATATTAAAGATGTATAAGGAGAGAGAACCCTCTATTGACATTCAGAAATGTCTTAAACGCTGCCCGGTATCCTTCTGCTTTGAACTAATTATGTTCCCTCCGAGGCCTTGCCCAGATTTAGTTTAGATTTCTCTTTTCTTTAGGTGTAATGATGGGCTGTGGGTTGGAAAGCAGAAAGTCGCCGGATCTCCAGATCTCCTCCCCTCTTCAGAACCATCATCTTGGAGGCGCCGTGCTCCCTCTCGGCTCTCTGCCTACAAACATGGCATATGGTAATGCATATGTACATAAATTTTGTTGCATTTCGAGTGCTGCGCACTTGTTTGGCTCGGGAACTGGGAACTGGCTCAGTTGGTAGGTTTGGACTTTGTACCACTCGCAGGAAGACAAACAGAGATGCTGCCACTGCTCCTATGTAGCTCACACACACACATCACTTCACTCCGCTCCACTCCACCACTCCATTTCACTTGGCAAGTGAGTTGCATTGCTTAGGGGTGGTCTTTCGGAGCTTTTTGGGCTCTTGGCTAGTTGTCGTGCATGTAAATCAAGCTGAATTTGTCTATTACAAACCCATCCGAGTCAGAGTCCAAGGCTGGCTACCCGCAGCGCAGCAATATGTAGCTCGTAAATCGAGGCTGAAGCGGCGGCATCTGCACCGGAGTTCAAGTTGACGGATCGGATGGAGGATGGAGAAGGCAGAGGAGCTGCTTGAGAATGTCTCTGAGGGTGACTGAGAGTGTGCTCTTTGCCAGCCGCAGGGTCAAAACTAAAAGTCACTAAAGTTATTGCCGACTATTTGATATTGACTCTGAGATACAGATATACATATATATTGCATACCTTGGAAGGACATGTA
Organism: Drosophila orosa; assembly: GCA_018904745.1. Lineage (NCBI taxonomy): Eukaryota > Metazoa > Arthropoda > Insecta > Diptera > Drosophilidae > Drosophila > Drosophila orosa. The sequence goes on along the minus strand of JAEIIH010033517.1, from coordinate 9,253 downwards.
GCTGGGTGTTGAGTTAATTCAAGGAGCTGTAGGAAGGTAGAACATGCAGAAAACCATGGGAAACGTATATAAAATTCGTACAAAAATATATTTCACCTGAGCTTGTTCCCATTTTCGCCCGAAGGTTGTACAAAATATTATATAAAAATATATGCGAGGTAGAACTGTCAACGCCACTGCACTATTTCTGATGGCGGCGCTGACACCTTCACACCCACGGCAAGAACGTACATACATACGTCTTCCTGCTTTTAATCGAAAAATCCTATCAAAATAAATGTTTAAAAAATTCCTACAAAATTCTGGGAATAAGAAGCGGCGGGGACCGAAAACAATTGTTAAATAAAAATAGTGCACGTCAGACAACAATGCTGCCCCTGCAGGAGCTCTTCCACAAGGAACAGCATCTGATGCAATCAAACTTTCGCTGGAAATAAATTAAAACTGCAGAAAAGCATCAAAACGCTGCAGGACAGGGACACACCAACGGGGAGCGGGGGTAAGGATGACTCTCGCAGGACAACATTTTCACCCGCAACAGGATGCCGCTTCGATTGAATTGTTGTCTGGCTTACACTAGAAACCGGATGCGGATGCGGATGCGGATGTGGTTGTGGATGCGGTTGTGTCTGTGGCTGGTTTTCTTCTTCCCTTTTTTTTTATTTTATTTTTATTTTATTGTTGTTACTTCTCCTGGCTAGTAAACTATTCTTCCAACGCTGCGTATGAGCAATGTTGCAGCAGAGGAAGGTGAGGAGAGCCAGCCAAGATGCCCGGTCAATGCACCTTATCTATCGATCTAAACGGCTGTCGGTCCTGTAAGTTATTTAAGCTATTAGCCAACACGCCAAACGTTCAGCAATTACCGTCCTCCTGCTGGTCACGGTCTTGCTTCTGGTCTTGGTTACTTAAAAGGACAGCAGCAGCAGCAGCAGCAGCTGGCATTTTGGCGGAAGAGCATCGATTAATATGACAGCAGCTTGCAAATAGCTGGAATTCCTATCTGGCTCGGGCTCTGCCTCTCCTCTCCACGACTCACCGCCATCTCCGGCTCAGCCGTCTTCCTGGGGGAGGGAAAGGGGAAACTCACACACTTCCTGTCGCCGCTATCGTTCCTCCTACTTCCCGGTTCATCTCCGTCCGAAAGACTTCATTTTCTTGAAAGTCGCTTTATATTCGCCAAGTCCAACCGCCTCCAAGCGAGGCGAAGCGAAGCGAAGCCAACCCTTTCGGCTGCTCCACCACTGTCTCCACCTCCACCTCCTTCGCCTTTGTGTGCTCAAATCTCGAGACAATAATTTTTATGGCATACAATTTTAGTTCTGTTTTTTATAGTTTTTTCTTTTCTCCGAAGCGACTGGGCGGGGGGGCCGGGGGTAATCGTGCCTTGTCGCCATGTAAAACAAAAGTAAATTGCCATTTTTTCCTAAGCACTTATTTTTTACGGCTGCTCGACGGAGTACCGGGAACCGGGAAGCCAGGAAAGCGACACACAAATGCCTCCTTGCACTGGAAACAAAATTATGGGAGTGCAGAGTGCGGAGTGCAGAGTGCCTTCTCCAGTTCCCAGATCCCTGCCAAACTTCGCTCAGTGTGGCGCATAAAGAGAGACTCAGAAACCCGGCAAAGAAGTTACCTGAAAGCGGGACTCCCGCCTTTGATGTTCACACAAAAAAAAAAGAAAAAAAGAAAAAAACCAGTGGCAGCAGGAATGCCGAAGGAGTAACCAGGCCAGGACCAGCAACAATGGTCAGAAGCACTAAGTAATGCGCCGTGCTAAAAACAATGGGGGCCACGCCCATTAGTCGCACCATGACCGCCTCCAACGAGGCGTTAAATGTTGTCTTAATTTTGCTCAAAAGACAATTTTAATGCAACAACAAGAGCGCTAAGAAGGCGGGCCAAATTGAATTGAATGGCCAGTGAAAGGAAGGCTATAATGAAGACGGGAATCTTGGCTAGAGATGGCAAAAATGATGATATTTTACTTCTTAGGATATTTGATATTTAAAGTGACTTTGCCATTGAATATATCTGCTAACTTCCTAGCTTTTCTGTTTATTTTTGTGATTAAATATGGTCAAAAAAATCAGCATCCTCGACACTTTGCTAGAGATGGTAGAAATATCGATATCCTAATAAGAATTATTTGATATTTAAACTGACTTTCATATATGCCATAAAATATTTACTAATTTCCTTGCTCCTTTGTTTACTTTTATACAAAAATATTCTTTATATATTATTTGGCTTAAAAAATAAAGTCAGCATCTTTTACTCATCGCTAGAGATGGTAGAAATATCTATATCTTAATAAGAATATTTGATATTTAAAGTGACTTCTATATACTTTTGGTAATTTCCTTGCTCTTCTCTTTATTTTTATACAAACATATTGTCAATATATTATTTGACTTGAAAAAGGAAATCAGCATCTTGTGTTACTTATAATTTTGTGTAAATATTTTCTTTGGTAAATACCTATTGGAATCGTTCTTCTAGTGACTTGTTTGCCTTTTTTTCCCCCTGATATTGAGGCTTGATTGCCCCACAAAGTGTAGTTACATGTTGACGAACCTATCTATCTATCTATATATCTAGTGGTAGGGGCGTGTGTGCTCGTGGCAAATTGGGACAGCTTACATGTCCATCGATAAGCAATGCAAATTGCGATAGCAAGAAGGCAGTTCGACACATTAAGACGGTAAATGCACAGCAAATGTGGCCAAGCCTGAATGGCAAATGCACTTTTTTTGTATCACAAGCGACGTGTTGTGGACGATGGCCGATGGCCGATGGCCGATGGCCGATGGACGTGTTGGGAAACGAAAAAGCAGTCGAAAGCCGACGAAATTCATTTGTCCGCGTCCACATAATGCTGAGCACTTATCGGACGGACAGACAATTGGGCATCATCTGGGCTGGGAGCAGGAGGCGGACCGGATTGCTGGTTAATGGCCGAGGGGGTGGGCCTGGATCTAGTGGTCACATATACACTTATATATATGTACATAAAAGTGGCCCTGCCAGGACTCGAATGGGCCATTAATAGGCGCTGCTCCTTGCTGGCCGATGAATTCATAAATAAGGAATACGACACTCGCCTAATGTGGCAGCGGTGTGGTGTGGTGTGGTGTGTGGTGTGTGGTGTGTGATGTGTGAGTGTGCGGGGGAAATTACACTGTCCATATCGAATACGATATATGATTGATGAAAATTCGGTACTGAAGTGTGTGCATAAATGCAGGGACGTGTCTGTAAGTCCGCGTCCGCGTCCGATCAATTTCAATCCCCCAGTCGAGTCCAGTGACCGTCGACCGTCCAATAACTTTCAACAATTTTTATTATTATGCACATTGAGCACATTTCATAATGCGTGTGTGCGGGCAGATCCCCGTCGTAATGGTCTCTGTGGCCTGGCCACATGACGTATGCGCAATATTGAGTATACGTCCGGCCAAAACAAATTAAATTGTATTACAAAATTGGCGCATGGCGAATGGCGAATGGCGGCGAATGGCGAAATGGCAAACGCTGAGAGCCGAGAACGGCGACCAAGGCGAGCAAACAGCCCGCAAAATGGCAACGCAATTGCGTGTAATATGTCGTATGCACGTTGATATGCGGGTGTGCACACACACTGGTGTGTTGTAGTAGGGTGTGTGTGAGTGAGTGCATCGTAAATGAGGGGGCACAAGGGGGCACACACAATATTGAGCGCACAGAAAAGCAACACAAAGAACAAAAAACAAAAAAAAATAGAAAACCCATGACGTCATGTCGGTCCATATAAGCAACCCAGACAGGACGCCAAGCGCAAAATGCAGAATGCAAAGTAGAGAGTAGAGAACGTAGCTCGCAGGACTCGCATGGCCCCATTTACAGAGCCATCAATCATTCAAGCGATGATCGGTGCGCCTAGAAAAGGCTAGATGAAAATTATGCTGTTATTTTGCACTTCAAACGAATGCACGGCAAGAAATTATGGAACCTATTTGAAAATATACAAATAAAATATTTGAAAATATTGTAAAGGAATCTAGGTTAGCATTTTTTGTACTGTTCCTGGCTTTTGGTTCCTGTCCCCTGTTCCCTTTTTCTGTTCCCTTTTTCTTTTCCTGTTTCCTTTTCTTATTTTCTGTTCCTGTCTCCTGTTCCCTATTCCTTATTCCCTGTTCTCTGTTCCCTGTTCCCTGTTCCCTAGTTTCTGTTCCCTGTTCCCTGTTTCCTGTTCCCTGTTCCCTGTTCCCTGTTCCCTGTTCCCTGTTCCATGTTTCCTGTTCCTGTTCCCTGTTTCATACTTTTGCGCCAAAAGACTCACCGAACTCCTTGATCGATTACTTCAACCGATATCAATAATATATTAAATTCTGTGACAAAAGGGCTTTAAAAATTAATCAAGTTCAAAAAGTTTGTAATGCAAATTAAAACAAGAATGGAAGCTAACTTCGGGAAACCAATATTTATACATCATAAAAATCAATCATTACTCAGCCAAAAATGTCTTAATTTAAATTCGAAATAAATAGATTCCCTAAAACACCACATTAGACTCTAAATAAAATTCCTAAAACCCCTTAGAACGTTTAGTGAACAATTGCAACCAGTTAAAGTTAAGTTTTGGTCTAGTAAAGTGTAGCAGTAGCAATCATGTTCTACTAACCAACGTTGTTGTATTAAAACATAAACCCAGGCAAAAGGGGGGGCAATCTTGTCTGGGATATCGCCAAATTAAATTCAAACTTTGGCAGCACTCAAAGTTTTGCCACCTCAAACAACTGCCTCATCGCACGCACCATCATCCCAACCCAAAAAAGGCGAAAAAAAAAAATGGGGGACCCCATTGCAAGCGCCGCGGCATACTAGAGTGAAATTTTTGCGATATTTCACCCTTTTGTGCACCACCGCCCCCTCCTTTCGATAGGGAAAGTTTTGTCGCCTGTTGCCGCTGCGCGTGTTGGAGCGTCCATAATGCGTTGGTTCAAGCGGAGGAGCTGCTGCACCAGAATCAGCGGCCCACTTGGAGTGCAGAAAATTGAAAAGGGCGTGGCCATGGCAGCAGCAGCAGCAACAGCAGCAGCTGCTGGCTGCTGGCTGGTGGCTGGTGGCCTGCCAGTAAAGCAAAAGCAAAAGTCGCCACTGCAACGCGAAACTTTGGCTGAAATTGAAATTCAAACAGCAGCAGCAGCTTCAGCAGCAGCAGCAGCACCGACAGGAGCAGTTGGAGTAACCATGTGGATGGATTCTGGGCTGAGGAGTGTTTGTTTGTTGGGGAATATTTGATTATACACACAGCCACACTGACTTCTCCGCTTTGGAGTTCCGGTGGAGCAGCCTCCGGCCATTTTTCGGCTTGTAAGTGGCCGCGCCGAGCCAAGTCACGGTCCTCCAGATGGACGGGAGAGATATCACTGTCCGTGGCAACAGGCCAATGATTGGGCAACAACATGCCCGATGTGATTTGACAATGATTGCCGCTGAGCGTTGCACGTGCCACGTCCGAAATGCAACCCTGTGTCGTTGCTGCAACTCCTCCTACACTGTGGCAGGGGCATGGACAGGGGCACGGGCACGGGCACGGGCATGGGCACACTACAGGTGATTGGCGTGTGACATGTTGACAGCAAGGACTCACCGCGACTTATCGAGCCGTCGCGTGCAGTTTGCCAATTTCCGATGCGATGCGATGCGAAAGTGCTTCGGCAGCCGCTTTTGCACCTGTCACCGCCGCAGAATCCGCCGCACTTGTGTTAATAATAATATCTGCAGTATATGAGCCAGCGAACTTCCGTTATGGTTATCTTTGCAACTTTGGCCACAGTACAAGCTACCTTAAAGGCATAAAATAAAATGAGAACTACAGAAAAGAAAGTCAGGAAGGTAGAAGGCAAACTTTGGCAGGACCAACTTTTTAAACTTGCTTGCGGCTATACCAAAAATTAATAGTCCAATATATTTAACCTATAGAATAACCGTAATATACCCTATGCGTATATGCCATTATTTTTTAAAAGCAGCTCAAGACAATTTAATTAAATTTAATATTAAATGCGAAATGTATGAGGGTAGTGAAATATTTTCAGTAATTAAATATTTATTTACATACATTAAATATTTATCAGAGATAGAAGGTCTGAAGTCAGTGAAGGAATCATTTTCGACCCTATAAACCATATATATTCTTGGTCAGCATGAACAGGAGAGTCAATCTAGCTATATTAGTACATTAACTCTTTAATAATATATAAAAAAAGTGATACATTTTCCTAAATTCAGTATAGAGATTTAAACGCCAATTAAAAACTAACTAACTTTGATTTCCCCACATAAATTGTATCGATAAATATCGATTAAAAGAATCCCCATTGAAGGATGATTGCCTTCTCTTTTTTTGTTATCCAATTTGCGAGAGCGGAAGTCGGTTTCATACGCCCAGCTTTATTACAAACATTGCCACGAATACAATATACCCTTGTTACTCCACAAGTACCGGGTATAAAAGTTCGCTTCATTTAACAACAAATTGTTGTGACGACAAAAGGAGAATGCTGCCTGAACGAACTCTTGTTGGTTCTTATTGTTCTCTCATTTTTGTCACTTTCCCGCCCGCGTTGCCCCGATTTTGCAATGCCGACCGATTCTATTTCGACCGCGTCCGTTTTTAACGGTTCAACAACTCTGGTCACATAGACACACTTAAAAAGCAATTGCCAATTGGCATACGACAAAAGTGGACAGTAAGAGAGAAAGAAAAAAACCATCGAAAAAAAAGAGCCGAAACCGAAGCAATTAAATTTGTTCAAATCGATTTAAGCCCCAACAATAGGCGGTGGTCGATGGGTCGGCCATGGATTTTTGTGTTGATAATCGCTGGACCCGGACACGGACCCAGAGCCAGACCCAGATTCAGACCTAGGCTCTCCGTTCCATTCCGGGACCCTCGGCAAGGTCAGTTGGGTTCGCTTTGCAAAATGGGGCGTGCCACCATATAGCAATTACAACCGCAAATGGCAATAAAATGTCAACGTTAAATATAACGGCAGTTTGCGACACGAAGGAAACGAACGGCAATGCCGCAGCGCAAAATACTTTGCATTTTATGCAAACGGTGGACAATTTGCCATTTGAATGGCATACAAATGCCCAGCAGCAATCAGGAGGTGATAAAGGCTTGCAGGAATGAATTGGATGCTATAGGAAAGGGGAACCTATTCTTCTTCTTCAAAAAAAATAAATAAAAGAATGATTTTCCCATGTTTTCTTAATAATATATCAGAAATAGCAGTGTTTTTAAATATTTTAATTAATTATACTAAATTAGTGTGGCAAGTTTGATTTATTTAATTATGTCATCAATTTATTTTTATATTTTGTAATAATATAATAATATTTTGTTTGTTTTCTTAATAATATATCAGATATAGGAATATTGTTAAATTTATTTAATGAATAATGCTAAATTAATGTGGCCAGCCTGTCATATTTAAATACTCCCTTAGTGTCATAGCATGAATTAACATGATAAAATAAAGCAAGCCTAAAATTTTAGAAATATATATTATAAGCTTCGTTAATATTACCTCAAAAATAGGAGTATTTTATTAAGCAATTAAAGTGGCCAGCTTAATTTATTTATTTAGTGTCACACAAAAAAAATTATTGTAGTCTTAAATTTCCCTTAAAATAAAATTCAAATCATAAATCAAATTAATTAAACTTTAAAATATTTTAAATATAAAATTCCATGTTCTCCACAACCTCTTCAACTTTTGTTTCAGTGCATTGGTTGCCATTAAAAATGAAAATTCACTAAATGAGCCAATAAAACACCGTATTGTAATTTTTGCGTAATTTTTCCTCGACCAATGAATGTCAGAGAATGGCAAAAAGCAGGGTTATTTTCCATGTTTACTACCGCGTAAATATTGAAATGCATTGCCCAGTTTATGCCAATTGGTAAAATTAGTTAAGTTTTAATGATTTTAGGTTTATAGTTTTAATTTGTTTGGATCGTCGGTGTCGGGTGACCGGGTGTCGGTAAAGTTATAAAGCGCCCCCAAAAATGTGGATTTGTTAGTGGCAACCAATATGCGATTAGGCAGGTTGGAAGCAAACCTAAAAATGTTAATTTACGGATCGGGACGAAGCAGGGGATTACTTACTACATACATATACAGCACCTCTCTGTCCGGGGTGGAACGGGGAGAGTTATTTGCATATTAAAAGTCCCTTGAAGGTCGCGCGCCAAATCACTATTGATTGCACACGCTAGCAAAGTTTGAGGTGGTAATCCCGGATTAACAACAACGACGCCAAGAGAGCTCCACCTGGAAAATTCGTGTGGGCAAAGACCAAGGAGCTTGGTGGCCAAAAAAAAATACACACACACACCCAGGCAGGCAAACAAACAACCAAACAACTGGCGACTGGCAACAAACAAGAACAAAACCGAGAACCGAGAACTGAGAACTGAGAACAGCGAACGAAAACCCATTGAGCAAATATTTAACAAAGCGCAAAATTGCAACGTTTTTCTTTTATTTGCATATTTAATTTGTTTCGAGGTTTTTTATTTCCGAGCACAAAAAACCGCTGACACGAACAACAAAAAGCAGTAACAACACAGTGGCAACACAGCAACAGCTACCAAAAAAAAAAAATAAAAATAAAAATACAGAAAAAATGGCAACAAAAACAATCACGAGAATTGTGCACAGGCAAAACAAACACACACCCCGCACACACACACAACACACTCTTTGGAGTCCAACTGAAAGTACGAATGGATCCCTCCATCATCACCAGCCACTTTCCTGAGGGTCGTCGCAACTTTAAAGCGGCCCCCATGAAAACGGATAGGAAAGGCTACCCTTACCCATCAGTCATCCATCCATCCATCCATCCGTTCGTCATGTGTAACCATTTTTGGCCATATAAAGTAACAGGAATCGAGTTGCAGAAACGGGCCTCTGACAGACGATATCCTTGCATTAACTGTCTGCCCAAAGGACCGAGGCAGGCAATTATCTCCACAGGAGAACGACGGCGGTAAATGCAACTACAAATCAGGATTTAATATTTACCAAAAAATTAAGCAACCAATATCACTAGAGAGATTTGAGTTTCCCTAAAAACGGTGTATAAAAGTATACAGAAAAATCTTAATTTTTATTTATATGTATATATTTAATAAACATTTTTCTTAGCTTTAAAAATATAAAATATAATTGTATATAATTTACTTTAAATTTTT
>JAEIIH010033515.1:0-18217 GCA_018904745.1 Drosophila orosa | reverse complement strand
TAATTTAAAATTCTACAATATTCGTAATTTATAAATCAATCTCTAAAAATGTCCGAGTTGAGAATTAAGATTGGACAATCAAATCAGAATTTGTAAATGTATTTTTCTTAAATTTAAGAGAGAAAACTTTATATTTTTCCTTTAAATACTTCTACTTGAAAGCAGCAGTTTGGGTGCTTTTTGCAAAGTTCTGCCTGTCAAAGGCTAAACAATACTGAATCATTATGGGGGACCCTTGCCCGAAAATGCCTCTTCCCTCCATGAAGCCCAAGCTCACGGCTTCTCCCCAAAATTTTCACATGGCGAGCTATGTTCATGTCTAGAAATGCAAATTGCAGACAATCAATGACCACAGCAACAAAGGGCGAACAATTTGCGTGTGTGTGCGGGTGCGGGCTGACCCTCTTGAGTGTCCTGGCAACCGACTACCACCCACCTGCCGCCAACTGCAACCACCTGAGCCACCTACAACTACAGCTACACACCACACCATTCAACCCATCGAAAACACCGCCCAATCAGGTGTTGAGCTAGTGTAATTTATGCTCGGTCTGCTTCAATTGTTTGTTAGAACCAGCACGGCCATATCGGCTCGTCTGGCAAATTAAAGTCCTTGGAATCCCTCGCTATCAGAGTCAATGTGTCTGTGTCTTTGAGGATGTGTGTGTGGTGGAAACTGGAATTCCAAGACTGGCAAATAATTAATGCTCCACACATTGTGCAAGACGAAGGAAATCGAGGGAGTTATATCTAAAGACACTGCAGAAAACAACTGTAGGATTGGTAGTTTAGTGAGCAGTATCTTTAGTATATTCTCCCTATGGTTAACCTAGTATATCCTACTTTAAGAATAAGGGTGGCGCACTCTTTATGAGAGTCGGTCACACTGAAGAATAAGCAATAGAATTGAGCGGTTGTGAAATAAGAGTTTTTAAGTTAAGCACAAAATACAATATAATAATAAACATTTGTAGTGAACTAGTTAAAGTTCAAACCCTACACAACTAAGGGAATAATTATGTGTAAACTTTAAGGGGAAATATATTCTAGCGTTTTAGATTTATAAATTTAGCCTTGGGATTTTCAAAGTTTATATTTAACTAAAACTGTTGAAGATAACAGCGCTTGTTGATAATGTATATGCAGTAATAACTGCTGTTTTTTAGTGTGAATTACTTATCAAGTTATGAGAAATCGATTCGTCAGACCTTAGGGTATATTTGTCAATCTACAAAATGAATATCGCTAGCTCACATTTTCTAAATATGCTAACATTTATGAAAAACTAAGATTAAATAGAGCGAAAGGAAGAAGATAATGTTGCAAATTGAAGACAAATCATATTGAGAACCTTCTATTGGTGTTGCCAATACAACTGTAAATATTTGTTTATCATATAAAGAGAGATAATTCCGATAATGCTTATTTAACGACCTTAAAATTACATAACAATTTTTTTAAACCTCACATTTTCCCTGTTTGTTTAATTTTCTTTCCGTGCAAACACAGACACAGGCACACAGGCTTAGAAACGCTCTTGGCACTTTGCGGTTGCACTTGATTCGCTTGCGTAATACAACAAAGATGCATCTAACTTAATTAGCAACCAAATGGCAGAAGGAGTCCTCCACCGGAATCGGATTCCGTACGGAATCAGCTTGGCCATGTTTTGAGGTTTCTTTGGTTTTAGACCACTCTCCGCTCCCACTCTTGGCCGGTGTGGCAGGTTTTTAAGTCCTGTCTGACAGCTGATTTTCCAACGGGGCACAGAAACGGAATGGGAAAAGCAATTAGCAAATAAAGGGAAATTCCAAATGCAGAGAGGAGAAGAAGGAAAACCTCATCTCATTTCACCGTCCGAAGAAACCTGACCTTGATTATCTCCAGTGATTTTTAAGTGCCATCAAGTATTTAAAAAGGTCAGCTCACAGATTTTCATTCTCCGTTCCTGCGCTGCAGCAAAGTTTGCACCGCTGCAGTTTAAAAATCCCATGGAAAAGCTTAAAAATGGCCAAAACGCAGAGAAGGGAAAACTTTCGCAATAACTCTTTTGGGGTGGGAGGGAAAATTGTTGCTCGTTGCTCGTTGGTCTAAAAATCTGCGAGCAACCATAAAATATTGTTGTTACACGGGCGGCTTCCCCGTTCGCTCCACCCCATTCTGGGGTATAAAAACAAAATTAACGCAATGCATCGATGTCCGAGCTGGGGAAAAGCAAGAGGAAAGGCCAGTGGAAGTCCGTGGGAAGGAAGGGGTCGGAAAGGGCGTGAAAACCGCGTAATAATAAAATATGATACGAAAACCTTGTAAAGCGACTTTCAGACAATTTATAACCGGCCAGCTGCAGTCCGAGGAAGAAATAAAGGGGGTTTCTGGGAGGATTTCTGGAGGACTCTACTGCTGCTGCTGTTTGCCTTTCGATTAAAGAGAAGGGGCTTGCAAAAAAAAAAAAAAAAGACTATGGGAATCCCCTCACAAAATAATAGTCTTATATTGGATTTGGCAAAGCCAATAGCATAACATGTGGGGGATGTTGAAAAGCTTTTGCTTTGAAGTTCGGAGAAATGAAATTGTGTTCAGGAAACTTGTGAAGATTAACTAAAAATCAATGTAAACACTATGAAAAGCAAAAATAAATAAACAACCATTGAAAAATTAAATTGAATTTAAAATGTAATTTTAAGCGAAAATAATATAAATTTACATATAATAATGTAAATAGTTCACGTCCCTTTGATTGACCCACAAAAACTTGGCAAATTTGTCTCGCATAATTGCAGAATATTTAAGCGCACGTACCTCAATTATTAATTAAATTGCTTCTTAATTGATATATCCATACAATTTAAAATTCAAATAATTAATTCGGGTAAATAAATACGCAGCGTTATCGATCCATTTTCCCCACTTCCCACGTTAAACCGCAAAAGATTCGCTGGCCACTCGAATGCATTGCAATCAAATTTATTGCACCACCCGAAGTCAACACAACAAACGCACACACAGAACTGTGGAAAATCCAACTGCGGCATAAAAAAGTGCAGTTGAAACAATCGAAAAGGAAAAGGTAGGCAGGGAGGGGAAGGGTATCCAGCGGATGCAGTGCAGCAACAGGAAGACCAAAGTGGATAATATTACACACCAAGCTGGGCGACTATGATGAAGGATGAAAGGATGGCCTGGGTATTGCTGGATGAGTTGCAGCACAGAAAGAAAATAAAGATATATAAACTAGAGAAAAGAAATAAAGAGAGATCTCTTTAATAAATAAATTTACCAACATTTTTAGGTCGTGCTTAATTGAAACATCAAGTATTTTTCTTTAGGAATATACACGTTTTTTCTGTAAATAAACATTTAATGCTAACATAAATCGAAGCTTAGGTAATTCAAGTGTGTTCCCATTTAATTAACACTTTAAATACTGTTCTAGTTTTCCCTGTTTTTTCTCACTCTGTAAACAGGCTAAGCATTTTTGGGGTCAGGCGGAGGCGTTGCCGGAAAAACGCCCCGCTTGCCCCACATCCTGCATCCGCATCTGTGGCTTTCATTTCAATCTTTTCCGTTTTTTTCCCCGCCTTTGGTTCTTTTTTTTTTATTGAAATATTACCCCCGCGTCGACTGCACTTTGAACTTCCCCGCCCACGCAGACTGCAAAAAAAAAAAAGAGGAGGGGTAGCAGCAACTGCTGCGAAATGTCAAGTGTCAGCGAGGATGGCCAGTTTTTGCGGGCCGCCGCCAAATGTCAGGATGCGTGGCACGTGCGGCTACTGCAACATAGCAAGTTGCTGCAGCGACGGCAAACTGCAGCAGCTGAAAAAGCAGCACTGGGAGCGAAGCAGCACCAGCAGTTGCTTGTCACTTGCAGTTAAGTTCCATAATTTGCCAGACCGAGCCAACAACTGGGGGGCCCTATGATGCCCCATTGCATTAGCCGCAGGCAGCCTGTTGTGGCAGATGCTGCCATTTCGGATGCCGCAGCTTTAAGGACCCCAAGTAAAAGGCTCTTCAGGTGCAGCAGTACCCTTGAATTTAATGAGATTTCGTTTAATTTTTCATACAGATTTATACATTCCTTTAGTTAAGTTAATTATTTTATTTATTTATTAGCTAAGGGAATGATCTAAAGTGTTTCCTAGAAGTAAAATGACCTTTAGGTGCAGCAGTACTTGAATTTAATGAGATTTCATTGAATATTTTGTACAGAATTTGCTATTTCTTTAGTTAAGTTAATTATTTTATTTATTAATTAGTTCAGGTTATTTTATAAGGTGTTTTTTGGAAGTAAAATGCCCTTCAGGTGCAACTTTACTCTTTAATTTATTTGGAATTCCTTTCATTTTTTGATATTCTTTGATTTAGGTTAGATCATTTATTTAATTATAAATTAGAACCATTTTCTAAAGGGGTTTAGATAATACCTTATTATATATTTAAGGATATAGTAAAATGTTTTAGGTTTATAAGGTCATAAAATCGAATGACTCCTGAAAACTTTGCATATTTCTATTATTATTTTGTAAATTATCGCTGTTTTCAGTTCGATTTGGAAGATATTTTCTGAGCTAGAATTTTAGAGATAATAGAAAATAGTTGTACTTTACCTTCTTAACTTTAACTTCTATTACACTGTACTCCTTTGTAAATAATAGTTATCGTATTATTTTAACAACAATTTTGAAACATGTAACAGATTTTTAAACCGTTTTCTTGTAGTTCATTGGATTAAAAAATAAAATTTCTATATTTAGGATAGATAAAGCTAAGCTGTGAATAAAAACTGTGTTAAAAACTGTATTCAAACATTTATTTAACTAATTAAAGATATTTCTATAAAGTTCGCATGTATTTTTACTGGATGTAAACCTTAAATTGCTATTTTCAAGCTAGCTAAAATGAAATAAAAACATTTCCAGAAAAGAACACGAAGAATCTGGTAAATAAGCAAAAACTTATTTAACTCCACCGTATGCTATATAATTTTTCCAGCTTTTTGCTGTTTTCCCTCTTAGTTCTGTTATGGTACACAGGGGTCAGGGAAAGCCGCATGTTTTTGGCCACTTGTTTTTAAGCCTGTCCAGGCGGAGACGAACGAACGGTTGTTGTGGCCTTCTCGCGCTGCTCTTTCTCGTTCGGTTTTCGGTCTTGTTTTTATGCTGGCCAGCGGGGCGTATGCGTGATCTGTGCGGGGCTCTTTGTCCTGTTCTCGCCTTTGCCTGTGTTTATTTGCATTGTTCGCTGTCGCTGTCGTTGTCGTTGTCGTGTGTCCTGGCTGGCTCTGTGTATGCGTGGCACTTGTGCACTTTGTCACTTTTGTTTTAACGCTTACGCTTTATTGAGTTAATCGCTTTATGTCCGGCATTTTCCCTCCGCTGTTTGCCTTTCTGCACTTTTGCCAGCTCAGCACTTTTAATTAATCCAGCTGCAGCAGCAGCAGCCCGAGATAGTTGCTCGCTTTTCCCGCTTTTCCGCTGCTACCTGCATTGCTTTTCCAGCTGCTCAATATCGCATCTCTGTTTTACTTTTTTTTGTGTCAGCTGTGTGTCCATTTTTTTTTTGTAACAAATAAAATTTAATGTGTTTTTATTGATTCCATCACCCTCATTTCGCCCCACTGTGGTCCCTGCATAAATATGTACAACCCCTTTTTTCCCTTTTGGCCAGCTGGAATTTTGATTGAGCATGTTTGTTGATTTATGTGCCGCCAGTTGTGGAATTTATGTGCGGTCATTGTGAAATTTAACAGAAATAATACAGTAAAAACAACAGCAACGGCGGCAACACGAACCAAATTAAATAAAACTGAAACTCGCACCACCACCGGCACCAGAAGTAGTAGCAAGTATGATAAACAAACTCATTTAATATGCCCAAAAAAGAAATGTTAATTTTTACATTAAATATATGTATGATGGCAATATATGCGATGGAAAAAAATGCTTTCATAAATAATTTCACTTTGCGTGTGGCGGCCAGAAGTATGCAACAGATTTTTTATCGCAGATTAAAGCGTTTGAATGCTCAATTGCGGAAAGTAATTGAAAAGTGTTGGGTTAAAGTGAGCAGAAATCTGGCAACAGCTTGTATTACAGAAACACATTTTGAAAAAGGGATGTTTTTGGTATTTCAAGAGGTATTAATTAATAAGGATTTAATTTGTAATAAAGGAAACGGGCCTATCAAGGAAGAACATTAAATTATTTATTTATTAAGTTTGTAAAGCTCAATAGCTGGAATTATTGGGGTAATATTATAAAAGTATTTGCATTAAAACTTCGGTTAAAAATTAAACCTTGAACAAAACTGAATTCTAACTCAATAAGTCTTTGACATTTATATTATTTAAACTTGAAACTTTTATTTAAGCCTCTTTTTACTTGAACCTTTCCATTTATATTCAAATACGAACTCTGAAGTTGAAGCCACTAACCAACCACTATTCTATTCCAGATTTATGCTTCCCGCTTTATTCCTTTCTGAATTCTGCATTGAAAATTTCATAGCTCTCGTTTTGGGCAGCTTTGCATGCCAAACTAGAGTGAGAGTTGCGGCCATATTATGTTGCATTTAGTTGCGACACATTTGCATAACACTCATACGACCCGTGGGCCAAGGCAGCGCTGGGAACAGAGCAGAGCGGCTCAAGGGGGCCAGAGAGAGAGAGGTATAAAGAGGGATAGAGATATGTAAATAATATTTCAACAATAATTGCTTTTGAAGCTAAAAGTGCCCAGAGATGCGTCGTCCAACTGTTTTACTGGCGAACCCAGCCGCCACCCCCACAAATTCAATTTTCTCAAGGGAGAAGTGCTCCTCCATCTTGGCTGCTGCTGCTGCTGCTGGCACCTAAAAATAATTAAAATTTAAAACGGAATAAAATGCACAAGAATAACATTTACATTTATGCGTTTCAGCTGTCTTCTCTGCGTTGCTCAACGCTCAACGGAATACAATTCAAATTCAACAAGTTGGGAACAGGAAGGAAAGCGGCAAAATGCTCTCAAGTGTGCAGATCTCAAAAGAGTCGGAGCGACTGAATATACATAAACTAGTTTAAAATTAAACTAATGCCCATAGTTATTGCGTAACACAATGCAGCGCTGCCCAAGAGAGTGGAACCAAGGCAGGACTTGTCCTTAGGAACGGAAATGTAACTGAGCATTGAATAGCAATGAAGAAAATTTCCACTCCTTGCGATTGTAATGATGTCTCCGTCTCCGCCTCCGTCCCTCCTCTCCCCTCCCCGGTTAGTGCTCAATGACAGAATGCACAAGAAAGTGGGCAGGACGAAGGACATCTGGCCCTGCCCGCCAGATGATTATAATCTCTTGTGTTCTCAGGCCAAACGCATTTCTACTCAAGAACTTCGACTGAACAACGCCCAGAGACAATTGGGATTGGATTTTGCCTTGTTTAGGTAGGAACAGGACAAGCAAAGTTATTTAAGCAACAATACTGATATAGTAAATGGTATATCTGAAATAATAGATAGTGGAAACAAGTTATTTTGGAGTTTTTGGATTTTTATTGCATGCTGCATGCAATGAGAATCATGGAGAGGGGCCTTGCTTGGAATCGGTTCATTAAATATGTAATATAAAAATCGCAGAAGTAGGACTCAAAATTTAAATAATTTCAGAGTTTTGTAGAGAATTGTACAGCAAACTTGTTCAAGTAAGAAACATGAGAATCGCAGAGAAAGGCTGTATTCAGCTATACGAAATGAGAAGCGCAGAGAAAGGCCCTTCACTTACAGGACTTCAGAGTCTTAAAAGTAATTTCAATGGATAAAAGCAACAAGAGATGATAGCATTATCAAAGGATTAATTTCCAAGAACAAAATAAAACTTAGGATTAAATATGCACCTTTTATATTTCCACAAATTTCTCCAGTCTTAAAATTCTTATGTATTTTTCCGTTAAAGCTTTTAGTTTTTCTGACATTTTTCTCCTCAGCTGTACCACAACTTGTCGAAGAAAAAAAAAAGAGATCGCTATCAAGAAACTTTCTGTACACTCTTCAGACTTGTCCGAAAACACCAAACTAATTATAATTAAGCAAAATTCCGTTTTGTTTGGCTTGGTGTTTTCTTTTCTGTCAAGAATTTTTTACCCAACATCAAGTGAGTGGAACAATTTGGGCAAACAGAACAGAACAGAACAGAAAACGACGCCGCCGCCGCCGGGCTAACGACACTCAAATCAAAAGCGATAATCTATGGCCCCCCGGCAGGAAAACCTTTCATAAAATACAGAACTGCTGGGCAGCGGAGGAAAACAGAGGAAAGACGAGGAAAACGAAATAAGTAGCCGCACTTTATATTTATGAGCAACATTCGCATGCAGCTTTAATGGCCATCGAACTAGAACTGGAACTGAAACTGGACAACAGGAGAGCGTCGACGACGACGACGACGATGACGCCCACAAAAAATACATTTCCTTTTTGGATTATTTAACTGCCATTGACGACGTTGAATGAATGAATGAGCGAATGAATGAATGGCGGGCTGACAGGACGAAGGAGCCGAAAGGAGCTGAGCAAATAGAAATAAAAGTGGGGAGTTAAGAGAAAGGCGCACGAGGAGAACTGCCTGGCCCGCAGGCCACGAAAACCGAGAAAAATTCAAGAATTTTCTACCTGAGGGGGTGGCGCTATGTGACTGCTGACTGGTTATTTATTTGCTCGTTTATTTTCAGCACTTTTTCGGCGCATTTATTAGAAGTTGTTCTGCCTGCCTTTGGGCCACAAAAAAAAAAAAAAAAACAAAGGGGTGGAAGCGGCTTGAAAGGCAAGGAGTATCATCTCTCCGTTCGAATCGAAAATCATTTGTAAATCAAATTGAAAACTCCTCTGCCAAAGAAGATATCTATGCACATAACAAGCTGTGCCTGGTGGCTGGTGGTTGGTAAATTTGTCAAAACCAGCCAGGATCATTCGTCATGATGATGATGCCCCATGCCCGATGCCGATTCAATCGCTCGGCGAGGAGGAGGAGGCCAGGGCCAGAGATTATATTTGAACAGCAGCGAACTTTTGAACCCCGAAGCCAGTGCAAAAAAGCCAGGAAATGAGACGGAGCCAGATAATGCTGATTAAGTCGATGGCACACAGGCGGTGGCAGTTTCGACTTGTCAACTCGAATCCACGAAATTCTTAATTGTTCGTTATTAATGATGCTGCGCGCTGATACTGCGGCTGCCGTCTGACTTTCAAATTGAAAATGACCAGGGAGCGAGCTCGGGCCTGACTTTGATGAATGTCCGAGTGTGAAAAACCACAGAACGGGCTAATTGATTGCCCAAAGACTTGACTGCGATTTCCCAGTTGCTATCTTTCTCCAGCCATAGGACACAAATCAAAACGAGGGCGAGGCCAATTAATGCCAGAAACAAGCCGGCCAAGGGAATGGAAATCTTCATCGACAGGGAATGAGAAGCGCAGAGAAAGGCTCTGTAGGTTCTGAGAATCGCAGAGAGAGGTACTTTGAAATGAGAATCACGGAGGGAGGTCTTGACATACATATATAAAGGAGAGTTGGTTCTTAAAATATAAAGAAATATATACCTATTTAGGAATATTAAAATCGCAGAAAAATACCCTTTAACCACTTCTATAAGAATTACAGAGAAGAATAAGAATCGAAAAATAAACTCTAAAGGATAGAGAAAAAATGTGCATTATAAAGAAAAAAAACTTTTTACCAAAGCAGCACATGAAAACCCCCTTAGCTATGCAGAATCGAGGAATGGAAATGCCAAGAAAACTTGAAGCAAACAACAGTGAGTGCCATAAATAAATTGCTGCTTCAGCAATTTTCAATAAATGACAGAAGGCGCTTCTTGTGCCTGCAATTTTCCACCACGACTACTATTTCTCCTGTCAAACTGAGGAACTCCACTTGACAATCAATAAGTTGAAAGGAAATGGTAGCGCAGAACCAGCCCCATCATCGGCAGGCGGAGGAGCGAGTTAATAGAGGTAGTTCTTGGAAGTGTAAAAACATTTGAATTCCATTTGCCTCTCCTGATGGACGTACATAAATTTTCGATTATGCGCACCATTACACACGAATTGAGGAATTCATCAAAGTGGATTTTTCGGTGCGTTTTGTGAGAGCGAAATTTTGCTTGGCCAGCATCAATGTTTCGATTTGATAATGGATTTAGTGAATTAATATGACGGTACATTTCACTTTATCTAGGATTTCCAGTATAAGCTATAAATTTCCATTAAGAGTAGTGGGTTTAGTTTTCGCTTAGTTGTAATGAATGTGTTATTTAAACACTTACTAATTAATAATCAAAATTACATTGCAGACGGTTTTTCCACTGAGATCAGTGCCCCGAGAAAATTTAATTATGCCTGACATTTTATTAAATAGTTTTTATGATACGAAATGGGTTTACAGTTATTATAATTATTATCTTTATAAAATAATACAATTTAAATAAACCCTTTTTAATAATTTAGTTAAGCTTTTCTCCGCAAGTACTCACCGTGGTTGTGGCCGGTGTGGTGGCCGTGTGCGGCGTGTAGGCGGCATACGCCGGCTGTGGAAGCGGCGCCGTATAGCGGTAAGCTGCCTGCTGGGCAACAGCGGCTGCGGCAGCGGCAGCTGCGGGGGCATAGCCCTGCGGGGTCCAGCTGGCGGCGCCTCGATACGGAGCTCCAGCGGCCAGAGCGGCGCCGGCGGCGGCGGCTGCGGGACTGGTCATGGCCGGGGGACGCTGAGGGAGGGCGCCCTTGAGTGCGACGGCTGAGGCGGTGAGCGGGGCGCCGGGGAAGGCGCTGCGCGGTGTTGGTGGTGCGGCGGCGGCGCTAGACGAGCTCCCCTAGAAACAATTTTTTTTTCAATATTAAATACTTCTTTATGTATTTCTAGCATCAAAAGAATAATCAAGTATTTATACATTACATTTTTTATTAAAATATTTATTTAATGTGCATTATAATTAATTTTATATTTTAAGAATGTATGAAACTGTCCATTCTATGGCTAAAACTATCGAATTTCAGACTTTACTGGTCATCTTCTAATAAAATGGAACACAAATATGAGGAAATGACAATATGGCGCGGGGGCTTTCAGGTGTTTTTCCACTGTGCGGTTTTAGTTTCGGCATAAATAATCTGGTTGGCGCGGGGTTTTCGCTCTGCCGTAAATAAAAACCGCAGAGCGGCAGCTGCGGCTCCGCTGTAAAGCTTTTGTTTACCGCTAGAAAAACCGCCATGACATCCGTTCTAATGCACACATGGTACGGAATGCATATGAATCATGGGCCAGGGAGATTTTGTTTTATTGAGTGCCAGTTGCGCATTCATAGCAAAACGATAGCACAAAAGAGTGCGAACTGAAGCTATCATGGTTTATGGAATTTGATATCCTGTAAAGCTGTTTTGTAAATTTACTTTTAAATAAAGTTCTTATGAAACGAAGTTGATTATGTTGGAATAATATGTGCTATCACTATGGAGAAAAAGCTGTTTCGTAAATATTTATTCAATTCCCGGAAGTTCCCAGGTATCCTCATCAAATGCTTTATGGCTCATCCGCACAAAACTATCTTCTTCTAAGTAAAGACTCATTAATAGCAAGATGCATAACGTCAATACATTTGAACTGTCAGTACAAGAGAGCGGCTGGCTCTAAAGCGCGCTCTCCCTCTCTCTTGCTTTGAAGGGAATGCCAAAGATTCTAGTTCAAAAAAACTCGAATGGCGTTACTCATCTTCTTGCTATATTGGCCTTTGTTTTAACTATATAATAACTCTACAATACTTTCTTGTTGATTTCAAGATTCAATGCCTGAATAAAGTCATTAGAATTGTATTATGATAATTTATGTATGTATGCTCAGACAGGAAATCCCCAAATCAAAACCTTTGGGTTTCTCTTAATGGAAATAACGGGGTATCTTTGTAGAAACTTGTCTGCTATAAATAATTTCGCCCAACTCCCAATTCAATGCGACGGAACACACATGGGAGACTTGGTGGGCGTTGGGCGGCGAAATGGGGGCGTGGACAGATGCAACAGTCGCTGGGTGTCCTTGCTGCCTGCCTGGTCGCTTCCTGTGTGTATATGTGTATGCTCCAGTTTTGCATTGCAAATGCATTTGTTGCTTTGGGCCATTTTTTTGTTGTTGGTTTTTGTTTTCTCCTTTTTTTATGAGCACACTCGTTCTTTGGGGTCATTTGGCATAAACACAAATAAACCCGCCTCTGCGGCCGTGTGACACTCGCTCGCATATATACATATATAGAAAATTTATATTCCACCAAAGTATACAAGGTGAAAAATTTGATGTTTTTTGGAATTTCCGTGAAATCTTTCATGGGCTCCACAGCAAACAAAACAAAACGAAAGAAAAACAACAGAAGGGAGAGCCCAAAAACAATCGTAGCAGAAACCGGAAACAACAGAGAGCCGCCATTTTTATTTTCGTCCTGATTGAGGTAGGAAGGAACGAACCACTCGGGTGTGTGTGTGTGTCCTGGTTTCTAAAAGGATTCCAGCTGGATTCAGAGCTCGGCGGTACGTCTGCCTTTGCCTTGCGTGCTGTCGTTGATTTTCCAATTGCAAAATATGGCAAATATTTGATTTTCAGTTTGTTTTTCACCCCCCATTTTATTTTTATTTTTTTCTGTAACCCACCGCCACCACACTACACATTTTCTTCTTTTTTTTTCACTCGTTTTTCTAGGTGGCTTCACGTTTTCAGTTAATTTTCGTGGGCACGCAATTCGAATGCGGTTTGCTTTTGTCGGCTGCTGCTGGCTGGGGGTGCCTCTGTAATTTGGCAGTTAAATGGCAGAGAACGAGTAATAATGGTTTGCCATTCGAATTGGAGTGGAGGACGACGAACAACGGACGACGGACGTGTGTGAGTGCTTGTGCCGTGCCTGCTACTGCTCCTGCCTTTCTGACAAGTGGAGAGTGGAGTAAAAAATATAAGAACGGGTTTTTGTTAAAAATATGCATTGAAAAATCGTGGACGGTATGACATCAGGGCGGGAATGACAGATTGATTCGTTTTTTCACCCTTTTAAATCAGTAATTTATGGTTTTAAGAAATTAAGATTGTTATATTCCGTACGCCTTCTCCTGTATTGTGTAACTTATGTTTAGAGTAACAAATGTGTTTTAATAAAATTGTTCTAAATTTTTTGTTTTAAAAATAGGTTTAGAGCTGCGAAACCTTCAGAAAACCAGAAATATGAACTTAGCTAAAATTATTGAGTCAATAAACAAGTATAAATAAAACCCAGAAAAGATATTTTTAACTGTTAATATATTTTTGGTAACAGCTTGCAGCAAAAGTATCTAAGGCTGCCCCATAACTTTAGCTTTAGGTTCAAGCTATAGAATTTTTTAAGCTAATATAAAAAAAAGTTTTAGGTAGCACATGTTTTTATTAAAAATCAATTGGGTTATAAAAGTACTTCTTAATTTTTTTGTTGTCGATTTTCACCACTTCAAACCCCAAAAAGTATGCTTCGCAAATGTGGAACAAATTGCCAACCAATTCAAGCATAGATTTTCCTTAAAAAAGTTGACTTCCAAATCCATTTCACAACACAATCCCCCAGTTCTATCTCGCACATGATAGGCACGGCCCGAGACGAAGACCGAGAGCCACCCTTGGAGCCACCCAACCATCAATTGCCTTCGGTGGGGTCATAAAATGGAATGGCCAAACATTTTAAGCGCACAAATGCTATAAATTTAAGCCGCTAAATTAGACACGTTTGGCACATTCGAGCCGAGCCACATACACCTCAGGAAAACTCCCCAACCCCACACCCCACTGAACACCCACCGAAAATAATCATAAAGGTAATTATTTTATCGTTCGTTCAAATTCGCTTAATTTTAACGTTGACTGCAACGAAATTTTCCACCATATATATATGTATATATGTATAAAATAGCGTAGCACAAAAACGAAAAGCTAATGGAAAATAGGAAGAGCCTGCCTAGGTGGCTGCTGCCCTACATCCTACATCCATCCTCCTTCAGCCTTAATGGGCAGCTGTGGCTGTTTTTGGCCAAAAAAACGAACAAGGAGCGAGAATAGGAACGAGGACGTGATTAATTACCAAATTGGGAGCCATTATCGCGTGCACTTCGAGGGTGTTTGTAAAGTTTGCCCAACTCACGCACAGACACACACGTACACCGGGAGAAATATTTGAATATATATTTAGAAGCATATAAGAAATATTATGAGTTCTTCCTAACCGCTTTAAATATTTAAGAAATAACTTAAAACTTATTAATATATTCTTTTAGGTCTTCATAAATTTTCTAATGAGTTTAAGTAATTCTTTTCAGTGCTGTAGAGCAATTCCCCAAGCTAGGAATTTCGTGCTGTGTCTTTCAACATTTTTGTTGACGCTTTTGTTCTATTCTATTACCCCGAAAAATGCTCCCCGTCCGCCGCCATTGGTGTTCGCTTAATTTTTATGCAAAAAACGTTTCGTTTTTGGTCCTTCCAGCCGTTATCCGGCTCCGATAGTCCTTCCTGGGGCCAAAATCAAGCGCAAAATATTAATGATAATAATTTATTACCAACTGACAGGTGGAGAGACACGCCGAGGAGTTGGGTATTCGAGTTTTTGGAGGTGCTATTCCGCCCACTTTTTGTGAGGGGTGAATGGAGCGCTTCCTCTGATAAACGCTTTGTGATTAGCGGTCGTTGTTGCTGCTGTAGCTTCGTGGCTACGCGAACGGAGCGCCTTTGTCATTTTTATTGTCATTTTTTGGGGAAAATTTATGCGCAAATTCGATTTTGCTGCGGGCGGATGGAAATACGTGAGCGGGTATAATATTATATAGCAGGCAGGATTGGGGATGAGTTTAGTCCTAGACTTCCTCTTTTTGGACACTTTAAGAAGGATATCAAATTTAAATTGGATTAAATGCGCCTTATTTATTTATGTAATTAAATTTATGCGAGAAAATCGAATGCTCGGGGAATTGATAGATGAAATTTATACTTTATTCAATTGTTTAACATTTATTTATTTAAAAGCAAATTAAAGAACACATTTATTTAATTTCTTGTATATTCTTCACTCAAAAATACCCCTAAGAACAACATTTTCAAATTACTTAATGCAAAAACTAGTTGAATAACAGATGGAAAAATCCAAAAGAAAAACAAAGATGAAAAGCTGCAACAAGAAAAACTGGGACTCAACTCACTTGCTCACAGGCCCCAAAACAACGAAGGTGAAAAAGCAGCATGCAGCAAAAAATATTTTTGCATTTTCCTCAAGAAATTTTCCAACACAGAC
The DNA here is from genome assembly GCA_018904745.1 of Drosophila orosa. Lineage (NCBI taxonomy): Eukaryota > Metazoa > Arthropoda > Insecta > Diptera > Drosophilidae > Drosophila > Drosophila orosa. Next base: position 2,914 of record JAEIIH010033515.1, on the reverse strand, counting down.
ACACACACATACACTTACTGTGCACACACCCACGACTGTCTCTTTGTATAATTCATATTTTCCAACCACTTATTGTTTAAACTAAATAAAGCAAAAACTTTTTCCATAATTAAAACCGACGCCAGCCGGGGCAGGAGGAGAGAACAACAGTGTCTCGGGGGAGGGGTTTTCAAGGGATGATGAAGTGGGGTTTCGGCGGGTGTTGGGAAATAGGCGCAAGAGCAGAAAACAAAAGGATTTTCCTTCAGCTTTCAGGCGCAAAATTTTCGCTTATTTTTTCCGGACTTTTGCCTATTTTAATTCTATGCGGTAAATTAAATTTTCGTATTGTCCTGTGTCCATTTCACCCCCTCTGGCACCACGCTTTTGTACCCCTTTTATGCCCTGCCTGCCCCCTTATTTTCTCATCTCCTTCTCCTTCTTCTGCATAAAAATTCACGAGTGAAAGCGCTTAAGGGATGAGGCGAGTGGGGATTGGGAGGGGGAGGGGGAGGGGGAGGGAACTAAAAATAGGCACCGCCAGAAGAAAAGCTGCAGCTAAAAATGAAAATGAGGCGCACGGCGAAAATGCTTTCATGTGTATGAGTATGAGTGTGCATCGCATATGATATGCAATTTTTCCTGCCTATTTTGCATATTTTTCTATGGATCCCCAAAGCCTCCTCTCAACCCCCCTTCTCTTCCCCTCAAGTGCAAAAAGGGAAAGCTACCGACATTTTTTTTCTTCGAAATTATTTTATTTTCACGTTTTTTATTCCCCTGTCCCTGTCCCTGCTGGTGGGGATGAGTATGAATATGCATGGCTTGCAAATGAAACAAAAAATTTGTTTGTTGGCACAACGAGTGTAGAAGTCCTTACCATTTGTTGCTTAAAATTGTATGCAAACATTTGGCAAATTGAAATGTGCTCTATGGTAGATTTTTGATAACTTTTTTGCTTAAACATTGTTCGGTTTTTTTGGTTTTAAGGGGGTGGGTTTTTTTAATAGGCTGCAGGGCTAGTCCCAGATTATAGATTTTTGTAAAAACAAAAGTATCTTGTCTATATCTCGATACTTTTAATTTGTCAATAAATTTTTCTGAGACTAAAGAACAAATAACTTAACAATTTTACTTAGTGTAAGAGTCTTCCATGCGACATTCTTCACGTGCGTCGCCCAACACACAAGATTTGTTGTTGCATTCTCGGGAGAGCGACGTCAAACCATTTTTGCCACCTATTTGAATTTCAAGCAGTTGTTTTGGACTGACGTAGCTACATTTATTGATACATTTATAAGCGATTACACTCTTTGTTGTTTAAATAGAGAAGAGAGAAGAACCACTTTTGAGGCCTCTCTGATGCCAAATTTCAGTGGCACTGATTATGGAGAGCGATATAACAGATTGGTATTTCTTCAAAAAAGGCTTTATTATAAGGATTCTCCTTAATCCTGCCCCCCCTGACTACTACAATTTTTAATAGACGATTACACTATTTGTTTTTGCATTCTCGAGAGAACAAAATCAAGCCATATTGGCCGCCTCTCTGATGACAATGGAAAGTTTCACAGCTATACCGCTTGGTTTTTCTTCAGAAAAGGCTTCATTACGAGTCTCAAACTTCCTTCTTCCTCCTATTTACACTGCCACCAGCTGACATAGGCTAACCTTATTGAAACATTTATAAAAGGATTATCCCAAAAAAAAAAATCGTTTATAAATAGGATTATCCTATAAGGAAACAACAAATCAATGGCATATTTCATTTTGCAAATGGGGCCATAAAGAAGGTATCTCCGGCTCAACTAAGATGCCTATAAAACAAGCGAATCAAAATGTCTACAATTGCCATTATGCAAAATGATAAAAACACAGGACTCTCCCAACGGATTGAGATTACCATTGGGATGGATGGCTGGATGCCTGGATGGATGATGACCAAGGGGGCGGCAATCCATCTTGGGGCGTTTATTTTATGAGCACGTGGCAAGTGAGGCATAAAAGTGGATGAGGAGCGGCCAGGTAGCAGGGTATCCGGATGCCCGAAAACCCACCCAAGGATCCGCCAGCGAGGCGTGCAAGTTTTATGTTAACATCATAAACGATAATATATTACATTGCTCGACAACATTAGGCAGAGAGATCCCTTCGAAATGGCACGGCGGCGGGAAATCTCATGCGGTGAAGGAAGAAAAACTGAGAGAGAAGAAAATAAAAACCCAACAGGATATTTCGCCTGCCCCCCTTCTGTGCAATAATCAATTTAAAATTTTCCACGCCTTTCACGTTTGCCAACAAATTTTCATTAAATGTAACAACCAACAACGCAGAAAAAGTCTAAGCAGCGAGAAATCCAATAAAATGAACGAGTTGAAATGTCGTCGTCTGCGTCGTCGTTGCGACGGGTGCAAAAGGGGGTCCGTGGAAATTGGGTGGAAAGGCTTAGCTGCCACTGATTTGAAGACATTTTTCTTGCGCTTATTTCTTTTTTTTTTTTGTTGTTGTTACTTTTTGGGGTCAGAACAATACACACAACAAAAACAATTGCAGGCGACAGCGACAAAAGAAACGAAACAACATAAAAAATGACATTTACGACAAAATTACGTTTCCAGCCAGTCAAAAACGTGGGGCCGAAAAACTGGGAGCGTTGTTAGGTGAGGAAAATTCGTATAAGCCTTTAACGCCTTCGGGGGGGCCCACCAGCAGTCAAGAAACAACAACAAGAAAAATCGACGGGGGAAAATGAAGAAACTTTCGCACTAAGTGATTTCTTTTTTGGCGGGGAAAAGAAAACTTGGGAAACAGATGTTTTCCGGGTTATTTATGCTTACATTTTATTTGTATCGTAACGTATATCCAAGATGCTAGTGGAGCCCAGTGACTACACTGGACTTAAATTTGTATTTAATTTAATTTAAATATTTTAAGA
>JAEIIH010033512.1:0-36183 GCA_018904745.1 Drosophila orosa | reverse complement strand
AATTGGGATCTCGTTTTTTGCTACAACAACAGCAAAATTGTTGTACAACAACAACAATAATTTGTTGCCCTTCAATTTCATCGAAATTGGCCAAAAACTGGCCGTTTCTGAATTGGGAGTACCAGGCGCACAGAATCAGCAGAAGGTGGATTTACTTTAGTGCTAAGCATTTCCACTCAATGAGTATATCGCTGAGAGCAGCAGATCAGCTCATATGGTCGTCTTTGTCCCACCCTCTCGAGTAAGATAAAGCAGGAGAGCAAGAGTGAGGCCAACTGTTGCGCTCATATCACTCAATGGCGCTATGCCGCTCTCATCTGTTGAGTGAAAGTAATGAGTTAAATCTATGACTTGGATCCTCTTTCTGCTGCTTCTGTTCGCCTGGTACTTAAAGTCGGCTCGTTTGTATAAGCAAAAGACTTTTATTTCAATTTGTAAATTTATTTCAAATTTATTTGCTTATTTCGATTTTGTGTGTGTTGGTTTTTTTTGCGGATTGTGGGCCGCTTCTTCGATTTCATTTCGTTATAAATTATAAATAATAGGTGTACCTAATTTCAGTTTGAAAATTACATACTTTCACGCCACTTACAATTCTTAGAATCCCGATGTGTGTGTGTAGGTTTTTGTTTCTTTCCTTCGTTCTTGACGTTTCATGGTTTTTTTTTCTATCTTGGTTTGTGGGTTGGGTTAGGTTAGGAGGGGGGTGTGTGGGGTTGGGGGATAATGCATGTGTGGTGGTGATGCGGGTGCGGGTGGGGGATGCATGTGTTCATATACAGTTTGATGTATTATATAATAATAACTCGTACTATCTCGCTCTCTCTCTTGCGTTTGCTGCCTATCAACTAAGCCTAAGCGTAACTCCAGAAATCTTTCTCCAGGGGATATTCTATGTGTACAAATCTATATAAATTACAGTATGCCTGCGCATAGGTAACTCTATACAAAACGAGGGGTAAGGAAAGCACAATTCATTAATTATCTAGATTATGTATATAAAAAAAGTGGGTTTTGTGGGGAGAGGATTGGGTTTTGGGATCGCTCTCTCTCTCTCTCTCTCTCTGCCATGCAATGGGGTTTCCTGTTTCGAGTATTGGCCATCATCATCTTCATCATCATCTGGGACACGATACGACTTCCTCCTATTCCTTTGTGCAAACAAGTTCAACAAATTCCGAATAATAAATAACAAAGCAGTAACAAGTCACGAGTCACGGTCACGAGTCACGAGTCCCGAGTCGCCACTTTCCTGCGGGGGGAGAAGGTTTGCTTCGAATGGGGCTTCCAACGATGGCCGAAGGCTGACTGAGCGACTTAATTAAATTAGGGCTACGCGCGCGGCCATTAGTTTGTAAAATAAATAAGTTAATCAATTTAAAAACTGGAACTTGGACTGGGTCAGGGGCTTGGGAGTGGGCTGGGGCTTGGGCTTGGGGGGATGCTGCGGTTCCTGCGACAGCGCGGGCTCTTCGTCTTAGCTAGTTTACAATTACTTTAAGTTCAGTCGTCGCTAGTTTGGCAGCTGAGGTGGCCGTGGTTTCGACCTGATCCCGATCCCGATCCTCATCCTGATCCTGGCCCTGGACCGTAACCGGATCGCTGGTGGCAATGGAGGTGGAGGCTCCCCCTCCGCTGCGACGCCGCCGCCTCCTCCTCCTCCTCATCGTCGTCGCCGTCGTTGTCGTCGTTGTTGTCGTATCCTTGGTGTCCGCCTGCCTCTGTTGCGCTCCCTGTCACTTTTCCGCGCTAAACAGCCGCGGCAGACTGGCATTCTGATTGCTGTCCATGATATCCACAGCAGAGACGGATGCCCCCTTGGTGGCCTTGTGCATTGGCGGCAAGTTGGCGATCTGAACCTCGTGGCGGAACAACTGATTGACACTGCGTCCCACCAGCTGGACGGTGAGCTTCTTGAATATATCCTTCTTGGCCCGATCCACCTTGTTGCCCTTGACGGGCGCCACGGCAATCTTCTCGTCAAACTTTTGTATATCCGCCGCATTCACGCTGGGTATGTGCTGCAGCACCTCGCTGAGGATGGGGAACTGGGGACGCAGCAGCTCGTAGAACTGCACGCCGAGGGTGACCAGGCCGGATTGATTGGCCTCGTGCTGGCCGTGCACTTGCATGCCCTGCAGGACGGCCGTGAAGGCGGTTACCGCCTTGTTCTCGTCCATCATTTGCTCGGCGGCCAGGAAGCGCATTACGGGCGCCGCAATATTCACCGCCTTCATGCTGCACATGCCATCGTTCCAGGCGATCGCCTTCAGCAGGGTCATCAGCACGTAGTTGCCAATGAGGCTGTTCCGCAGCAGCTTGCCGCCCAGGTCGCTGATGATGTCCGAGAGCAGGGCCGACTGGCTGGCCCGCGACTGCGGCGCACTGTCCATCGAATGCTCCTCGTTCTCCATGGCCGTGGTGCCGCTGCTGCTGTTCGAATTGGCCCCGCCGCCCGCTGCCACATGATCGGCCCCAATCTGGCCACCCACCAGGGCGATCTTGAGCACGTCGAGATACTCACGGGTTAGCGTTCGATTCAGTTGGTCCTCCAGCACCTCCTGCGTGTCGTTGACCTCGCCATTGAGCTGGCCGCTCTCGTAGAGGGAGGCAATGTAGAGCCAGCGGCGCGTCAAGCGCTCGCACATCAGGGGCGCCAGGTGGGCGAAGAGCGGCACCAGGACGCTGTCGTAGAAGGTGGGCGGGCACGAGTAGACGAACGGCTTGAAGAAGACACGAATGATGGGGCGCAGGCGGTAGTCGGGCACCAGATCCATGCGGCTGAACACATTGCTGACGATGGCATCGGCCAGGCCCATCAGCTGGTAGAGATCGCGCCCGAGCGATGGCCCCGCCGAGCCCATCAGGTGGTAGCAGCCCTCGGTGACCATCATCATGAACGTTTGCATCTTCTCGAACGGCGTCGGCTCGCTGCGTATGGTGGTGTCCAGCGGATCGGTGGGCAGTGCACAGATGCCCATCAGCAGCTTCTTCTCGTGCTCCAGCATGCCGTGGATGCCGCGATAGCCCTCGGAGAGGCCGGCCAACGCCTCCGGGGCGAACAGCTCGTTGAGCACGCGCATCAGGCCAAGGACATGCGAGAGCAGCGGCACCACATGCTTGGTGGCCGGATTGCGGCAAATGGGATTGCCCAGCTCCGTGCAGCCAATCACGAAGCCACCGCGCTGAGCCCTGTCGGGGTCGTCCGGCCAGGTGCAGCGCTTGACCACGCCCAGCACCACATGCAGAGCGTCCAGCAGGCGCGAGCGATTCTCGAGCGACTGAGCACCTTCCACGGCGAAAATGGGCGGCTTGTCCAGGCCCACGAAGCGCATAAAGTCCAGCGGCGACTTGAGGGCCTCGCTGAAGGCCAGCCACTCGCTGCGCTTCTCCAGGACAATGTGCTCGATGAAGAGCGTCTGGCGCTCAAAGTCACAGAAGTGATTCGAGATGAGAATCAGCGCCTCCTGCAGCGTGGTGCGCATCAGGCGGCTCAGCTGGTGCTGGTGCTGGCCGGGCTCCTTCAGCAGCATCTCCACATGGCCGTTGATCTGCTCGAAGACGGGCAGCAGCAGCAGCGGATACTTGTGGGCCAGCTTGACCAGCAGCGAGGCGGCGTGGCGTCGCAGATTCTTGGCCGACTTGGCCTGCACCTTCTCCAGCTGGTTGGGCGGCTTCAGCACCAGCGCCCGGAAGATCTTGTCGAGAACGCGCGGCAGTAGACTCACCCCGCTCATGGCCACGCAATTGGTGGCCGTGATCTGGCACGAGGACATGCTGAGGAAGACGAACAGCGCCGAGATGCAGGAGAGCAGGATGGAGTAGATGAGCGGATTGACCGTCTCCAGCTTGAGGCACTCCTCCAGCAGCCGCAGTCCCGCCGGCACCGATGGCCGCTCCGCCACGAGCAGAATGCGACTGAGCACGCCATCCAGCACACTGACCAGGGCGTCCCACTCGAGGTACACGGGATCCAGGACGCTGCACGAGACGGTACCGCTCTTGGCCTCCGCCTCGGCCTCGGCGACAGCGTGGCGCAGGCGCTGCTGCAGCCACTGTTCGCAGTAGCCGTAGGTGACCAGCGGCTGGACGAGCGTGGCCAGGCGGAAGATCTCGAGGAAGTCGGTGCGGCAGCGGAAGAAGTAGAGGGCGAACTCCTCCTCGCTGTCGTACTCCAGGCGGATGTAGGCCTCCGTGGAGAGGCTGGCGGGCGAGCTGGTCGTGGCAGGATATGGCAGCTTCACAATGCGCGGCGCGATCGTGTGTATGAGCTTGGGAATGTAGTTGAGCGTGGCAAAGTCCTTGGAGCAGGGCTCGTGCTTGAGCAGCAGCTGCCAGATGAGCGCCGAGCCGTGGGCGACGGCCAGCGAGGGATGCTGGACGAGCAGCAGCAGGCACTCGAGCAGCACCTCGAGGTGAACGGGTCGCTGGGTGGCATCGTCCTTGCCCCACAGCGCCACCAGCTGCTGGGCCATGCCGTTGAGCACCTGCAGCAGTTTCTTGAGGAAGTTGTGATGCTGCTCGATGGACTGCGCCGACACCGTGTCGGGCGGTATCTGGCTGGCCTGGTAAATGTAGCGCAGCGGCTCCTCGTTGAACAGCTGCAGCAGCGGCTTGCGCTCCTTGGCCTGGCCCTTGCGATTGGTGATCTGCGCCAGGCACTCGGCGGCATTGCACTGGAATGCTTTGTCGTTGAGCAAAATGCAGAGGAAGTGCATCAGCTTGCCGTTGCTGGACATGATGTGCTGAATGCTGACCCACTCGACGAACCCGCTCAGCGTGAGCAGCACCATCTCGACGACCCGGCTGTGGGCATTCGCCTTGGTGTAGTTGCACAGGCTGGTCGTCTCGCGAAACGCGTTCACATGCTGCTCCACCAGGCCCAGGAAGAACTCGAAGATGTCGTTCATGTTGTTGTTCAGCGCCTGGTACATGTCCTTGCGCCGCTGATTCGATTCGATCGTCTGCAGCAGGGCCACATCCTCCACCAGCCGCAGGAAGACGAGCAGCACCAGTTCCGTCTGCGACTCACCCTTGGCGCAGGCGAGGCTCAGCTCGGGCAGCAGGTCGGACCACTGCTGCGGCCACTCGCGCTTGATCATCTCGACGATGATGCGCGAGAGCGCGTTCTTTGTGGGCAGCAGCGAGCGGTCCTCCGCCGGGCCCACGCCCACGTTCAGCATCTTGATGGCATTGTCCTTGATGTACACCTTCTCCTCGTGCGAAATGCAGTTCCACCGAAACTTGATTGTGTACTCCATCAGCTGCAGCCCAAAGTGGCGCACCTGCTGGTTCGATTGCGGCGAACTGGCCAAATACAGGCCGACCTGGGCGCACAGCGGCGACTCCTCCTTGAAGCGCTCGCAGGCCATGTACGCCTCCAGGCGGGCCTGCTGCTGGGTCAGCGGGTGCATGATCAGGTCCACAGCCTTGGCCAGTTCGGCGGCCAGGGCCTCAGTGCCTCCATGCTGGGCCATTGCTCCTGCTTCTGCTAGCTGCCTGCTGCCTGCTGTTCCCTGCCAACAGAATTCAAGATTGTGGGTGGGGTTCTTTTATTTTTTGCTTGCATTCTGCGGTACTTTGTAAGCCGTAGACGTAGACTCACTCACCTCTGTTGGCGCCTGACGCCGCTCCTCGGATGCCTGCTTCTTGGTGGCCTGTTTTGCCTGCCTGCCTGTGCTTCCTTCGTTGCCTGCCTGCCTGCGCTTCCCTTTTCCGTTCGCCTTTGGCCAATGAGGTGCGCGACAACGACGACAATCACAACGACAACGTTTCGCGATTAGAAGAGCCGCCCGTGTGTCGTAGTCGGTCGTCTGTGTGCGTGCGTGTGCGGGTGTGCGGCTGTGTGGAGCGGTGCCGGATTGGATTGCGGAGTGCGTGTGCCGAGAGCTGCTGGTGTTCTGCTGGTCGCTTTGCGCTCGTGGCCCCTTGGCTCTGGGCGTTCCACGAACGGGTACTCGTTTGGTCAGCTTTCTGTCGCTTCTATGGCCAGAGAAGACAGCATTCAGCGTCTGAGTGCCTCCTCACATTGGAATCGCATATAGATAAATGGCTTTTCCGGCTCGTTCGTGTTAGAACAATGTGCAGCAAATCGCACGGGACAGGGTTGACAGCCGCCACAGTGCGGAAGTTGCCAGATGGCACTGCCGCCGGACTCGTCTCTGAGCGTGTTTTTTGGTATTGGCGTATATGTGCTGCAGCCGGTGGTGTTCTCAAATGTGGCACTGGTTCGCAACGATATTGTAATATTTCTTTGTTTTGATGCAATCTAATAAAAGCTTGGCCCTGGACCAAAATTTCTTATGAAACTCGCGCGATATTTTCGCAATGCTGCAGCGTTGCCAGACCGCAAGAGTTGTCAGGGTGCCGTTATCGTTTTAAACCGATATGAAGACAAATCTTTTTGGGCGATGGATAAAATCAACAAAATTATCTCTAATTTAATCCAAAACTAAAAAAATTGCTCGCTACAAAATTGCAAACATTTTGCGTTTTCGCGAATTGGCAGTTTGGAAGTTGCAAATTTTAATGCCAACGTTGACCAACACTAGCTCCCACAGCGCGTCCGAAACAACAACAAAAACCGGCAACCGAGTGTTGAAATGTCAAAACGAAACACACACATTCACACACATACGCTCGCTTGAAAAGGACTGTCGGAATCGGTGCTAAAAATATTGAATTAACATTTCCCCTGTAAGCTGTAAGCCATTCTCCGACCGAACTCGGCCCCGCAGATTCACCGCACATGGAGTGGTACGAAGTGGAGTTGGACCGCAAGCGGTCGGTGCAGTCCACAGGCGTTCATTGGGGTTCAGTTCAGGAGCAAGAGCAGACCGGTAAGTGTGCAAATAACAGCCTTTGACTTGCATGGCCCTTACAGTGCTCGGTGCACGGTGTCCTTTGCAGCCGACTTCCTGGGCGACATCATAAACGACGGCTGCTGGGGCTGGGCGACCTGTCGTTATGCTAACGAGGCCACTCTGCTGGTGCACTGCATCGACACCGGCAAGCGTGTGGCACGCCACACCTTCTGGAGGGAGTCTGGCAAGAAGGAGGAGGATGAGCGCTGCAGCATTAGCTGCGTCGAGGAGCTGTTCACTGACCAGCCCCAGCGCCGCGTACTCCTTGCCGTCTGCCTAGAGTCATGGCTTGGCGGCGAGCGACGTCCCAAAATCGACCAGGTTCGGTCGCAGGTGCATCTCTACAGCGTCAGCCACTACCAGGTGCTGCGCATCCTCGACATAGACGGTCTACTGTGCAGCACGCTCGCCTATCTTGATCAGCGCCTCTGCAGCGCCACGCAGCTGGCCCGTTTCGACGGCTGCCTGGCCGTGGCCACCGTCGAGGGCATCGTCCTGCTGATTGACCTGAACTACGAGCGTTTGCTAGCGACCAGAACCGAGGACCTGCTCCCAGCACAGCCAGTCAGCCACCGTGAGCTTCATCGCATTCCCGGCCATAACCGAATGCGGCGTATCGACGAACTGCTGGAAGAGTGTCGCGCCAATGGAGTGCACTTGAGCGTGGAGCTGGATGGTGAGTTTGTGCCGAGTAGCCACTGCTTAAGCCTGCTAATAACGCTAAATATAACCCCAAACAGTGGCCCGCGTTGGTATTCGCTGCCTCTTGGGCCTGGGACTTGCCCCCGGCTTCGCTGCTGGACTGGATGACAGTCGCATTCTGATCTACGACCTGATCAACTTCCAGTTGACCACAACGCTGCGTTCGCCGAAGATCTACGAAGAGCCTGTGGAGAGGCTGTGCGCCATTGTGCCTCCGGACGACCCCAAGCCATGCTTCTACATCTGTGCCATGTACAAGGGCCCCGATCGCCTCAGCATGCTGCTGCACTCGGTCAACTATTCGTCCGTGAAGCAGGTGGGCGACGGCTTCCACTTCCAGGTGAGTTCTAGGAGCGCTTGCTTGTCTGGCGACGGGCTCTGATTAGCTTTTGATTCGCAGGACTTTCATGCCAGCGCGGTGCGCAACCATCAGCTCCTTGATATTGGCGACTGCTCCGTGACTGGCTGCAGCACGGCCTCCACTTTTAGCTTTGCCGGCGACAATGGCACCCTGCTGGCCATCCTGTCGTGGCGCTCGCACACTGATCGCAAGCACAAGCTCGTGCTGTTCGACATGAACCAGTGGTACAAGGACGAAATGCCTGAGGGCGTGCATGGATACGAGAGGCCGCACTATCTCGTTGGCTACATACTCAAAGGCCCGCCCACAGGCCTGGCCCTGGTACTGCGGCCCACCACCATCCTGCACTTTGTGGCGCTGCAGCGCTACGAAGAGCATTTCTATCCCAACTCTCTGACCTTTGGTAAGAGTCGTCGTCGAGGTATAATTGCCCTAATATTAATCCCCTTTTGTTTGCTTAGATTGCCAAGTACTGACGCCCGTTGCCTGTCAGTACTACGCCCACGATGGAGTGCATCGTCGCTTCCTGGAAGCCCTACGCAAGTCGCGGGCCACACTGTTCCTTCGCCCGCACTTCTGTCACGCGGACATTGTCCGCCTGCGTCTCCTGCCGCAGTTCTGCGAGCTAAACGTCGATGCCACATTCTCCAAGGTAAGCAAATGGAGAGAGAGAGAGAGTCCTCCCTTGGAACTGCATATATTCTGCTTTCAATCCCTCCGCAGAGTGCCATGTACGAAGTCATTCTGTCGGTGGCCTTGGAACACGGCTGCACCGCCCTGCTGGACGATTGCGCCAGCAGCTGGCTGGACGGCAGCTTCCTGTGCAACATGCTGGACCCCACCGAACTCTCGCTGGCCACTCTGACCAACTGGATTGTGCGGCGTGCCGGGCACATCAAGAAGCGCATCTCGGAGCTCTGCCAGGGCGTCTTCGACTATGGCGGTTACTCGCTAGATGAGCGCGAGCTGCGCGAATTCGAGTCGCTGTACGACCAGATGTGCGAGCTGGTGCGCCTGCAGTCGCACATCCTGACGCTCGGCCGGCGCAGTCTGACTGCTGAGCACCTACAGAAGCTGGAGAGCAACGAGCAGGCTATGCAGACGGTGAACGAGTACCAGAAGGTGCTCTACTGGTTCATCAAGCAAGGCCTTCTGCCGGAGGGCCAGCACGAGCCGCCGCATGGCGAGGAGCAACGGCATCATCAGCCGCTGGTTGCCCTGCGGCGATCGTACGCGGAGAGGCGCACGCAGGGAAGGCGGCTCTACATCGATTCCCTGACGAAGCAGACGAGCCTGGTCGACGAATATCCGCCGGACACGCTGCAGGCCCTCCTCCACGTAATGCTCGATCCGGACACGGATCTGGCGCGTAAACACAAACTGCTGCTGTACATGTTGCTGGACCTGGACCAGGAGCTGGCCAAGCGCTTTCCCCTGGCCTTCCGGATGCACGAGCCGAATGCCAGGTCGGTGGGTTGCCTGTGGTGGCTGGATCGCGGCGACTACAAGGTGAGTTCCTGCTCTCTTTTTGCCTGATTTATGTTCCTTATTCCATTCCATTCTATTCTATATTCCAGCAATGTATGGCTGAGCTTTACAACCATCGAAAAAGTTCAGCCAAAGGCTTTGTGGCATGGGAAGCGCAATTTTTGGTGGAGACCCTGCTGGAGGCCGGCGAAGTAAACGCCGCACTGCGCATTTGCAGCCTGCCGCCTGGGCCGCTGACCAAAACGCTGCGCATGGACGTACTGTTGGCCAACAATTGTGTGATCGCGGCCTTTGACAACGCCCGCTATGCCCTGGACGAGGAGGGGCAGCCGCTGCTGGAGCGCTTCTTTAGCCGCTGCATTGAGAACAAGCGCTTCAAGGTGCTCGCCGATCTCTGCCTGACCGACGACGAGGAGCAGATGGTCTACCGTCTGCTGGAGCAGAGCCGCTCTCCCGAAACGGAGAGGGTGAAACTGATTCTGCTGCTGCTCAAGAGCAAGTACATTGAGGCCGTCAAGTTCATGGACGAGGTGGGCGCCCGTCGCCAGCATGGTGAGGATGATGCCTCCAGCAGCATTATGTCAGCGTATCGCTCGACCATGGCGCCGCTAACACAGAATATAGCCGGCACTTACTTCCGCCTGCGCGGCAAACTGGACGAGGACCTGGCCAATGGCCCGAATGCCGAGTATCGTCTGCCTCTCAGCTGTCAGCTGGCCAGGCAGAATGCCAGGGGCCAGCTGGGCGGCATCTTCCAGAGCTGCGCCATTAGCGCCCTGTGGGCCGAGCAGTGCCCGTTGCCGGACAATCCCTCGCTGTCGGCGATGCATATTAACAATAACATTCCCTTTTTGCGCAACGAACAGTACGGCTTCTCGATGCAGCCGGAGCGGGTGCGCGTGGTACGTCCTGTGCCCCACCAGGTGGTGCAAAAGCGGCAGCGCGAGCAGGAGGAGCGCGACAGGCAGGCACCGAGCATGGTGCAGCCGTCCAAGCGTCGTTGTCTGCAGGCCGAGCAGCTGATGGAGAATATTCGCGGGCAAGTGAACAGCCTGCTGAGTCAGCAGTCAGCAGATCCGGAGCGCAGTCAGTGGCAGTTCAAGGCCAGCGATTTGGTGCAGCCGCCGACCTTCCTCCAGCCACGCAAGCAGTCAATGCCGACGAATCCCAATGCCAGTTCGCCCGTAAAGATACCCACGATCCTAAAGCGTCGCCACGAGGCGGAGTCCGCTGTGGGTGGCACTCCGCCCACGGCCACATCTACGTCTTTGTCGCAGCCCAAATGCTTCCGCTTTCAGCCGCCCATTCCGTTGCGTTTGGACGGCAGCATGGCGATGGAGAGCGGCGGCGGAGACCCGGAAGAGGCAGAGGAGGAGGAGGAGGAGGAGGAGACTGACGAGATAATAATGGAGATTGAGTCGCGCAGCGAGCCACGTAGTGCCTACAGTGCCGAGTCCGATGAGGAGGAAGTCTTCCTTTCGCCGCTGCCCACGCCCTCGGTGTCCCGTGTGAGCCATCCGGAGGCAGCAGAGGCAAAGCTATCGCCACCACTCATGACCCCGCCTGCTGGCCCCCAGCCACGCGGCTCACTGCTTCAGGGCAGGACACCCGGAATGGGGAGCGTCACCGGTAGCGGGAGCAGCAGCGGCTTCGGCAGCTTTGCCACAATTCAGCCAGCACAGACGGCCACGCATTCGCAGTTTGTGCCCACCGTGTGCTCATCGAAGATGTACGAGACGCAGTCACAGGTCTTCTCCACCGGCAGCAGCAGCCGCAGCATGGCCAAGATCTCCGAGCGAACCACCATCTGCGGCGACATGGAATCCACTGATCTGGCGGCCTCCATGGCCCCTGCGGTCAGTTCGCAATGGTCCATGCCGGCGGCGCGCCTAAGCGGCCAGACACTTCGGATGCTAGACACCACGCTGGACATGTCCACCTACGACGCAACATCCCTGGAGCAGCGCGGCGAACAGGATCAGGATGAGGAGAATATTACAGAGCTAGTGCTGGAAGAGACCAAGGATGAGCAGGGACAGCAGGAGAAGGCACAACAGTCACGCGAACAGGAGCCTCCATCAGATTCCACCAGCAGCTCGAGCAGCTCCAGCTCTATGCTATCCTCGCCAGAGATGCGCCAAAGCCCCAACAATAACAAGGAAGACGACGGAATGCTCAGGCCCGCTGCATGGGAAACGATTCAAGAGGCATCGTCAGAGTCGGAGCCAGGCAACTCGCCGAGTCGCAGCTTGATAAACAGCCCTGAAGATGAGGTCGAAGTGATCTCCTCCAGCGATGAGGAATCAGAAGACAAAGAAGACGAGAAGGCGGAGGAAGCCACAGCCGAGCCACAGCATGAAGCAGAAGTGGCGATGACAGAGCGCTCGGAGCCGGGCTACCAGCAAATGACATACTTTGGAGCCGGCCCGGTGGCATCTGCAGTCCAGGAGCCCCTCGCATCGCCCACACGCAGCTCGAGCAGCGGAGCCTCTGAGCTATCCTCGCCAGAGATGCGCCAACAACAACAACAGCAACAACGGCAGGAGGTCGAGCTGGTGTCCTCCAACGATGAGGAGTCCACGGGATCCATTACTACCTCGCGTTCGGTAACACACACGCCGGAGGGCACCTTCCTGCCCAGCGATACGAATGTGTCGCAGACATCAAGTCCCCGGCCACCGCATGGCCCCGGCGGAGATGGCTCGCCGCGCTCCATGTACCGTGCCAATAGCCTGGAGACTGTCGACGATCTGGACACCACAAAGGGCTCCCTAGAGGAGGAAGAGGAGGACGACGAGGACGACTGTGTCATTGCACTGGACGGCACTGAGGTGCGCGGCTATGTGGCTCGTCCGCAGCAGGCGACGGCCTGCAGCAGCGCCGAACTCTTCGCCTTCAAGGACGAGTGCGCTGACGAGGCGACCCCGGGCCCGTGTCCATCGCTCTCGCTTGGTGCCACAGTCAATAGCGACTCTGTGGCGGCCGATATCATTGAGCTGGACAGCGACGATGAGGATGTGCAGCAGCAGCAGGAAATTCAGGAAATGGATGATCCAATGACTGGCGTAGATGAAGATGGTGTGGTGATCGAGCACCCGCCAGCTGAACCCAACATCAGTGTGGCCCAGGACGAGGACTCCTCTCGACAGAGCCTCACGCTAGCCTTCTCCGAGGAGGAGGCGGACGAGGAGGTGGCAGCGGTGACGGCCGATAACATGCCGCGTCGCTCGCTGCGCCCACGCCGCAATTCTGCGGAAATCCACCAGGACAGTCCCACTGTGCGAGCCGTGCGTCTGCGTAGCGAAGACAGCGGAGTATCGCCGGCCAGAGTGACCACGCCCAAGCGACGCCTCCAGAAGCAGCACAAGGCTCTGCTGGAGGTGATCGACGAACAGGGTTCCCTGGACACATCGCCGCTGGCGCGCACTCGTTCGCGTTCCCGCCTCGACACGGATGCAGAGACGCCCACGAGAATGCCCGCCCGCAGCAGGCGGTCCACCTCGCTGGCTCCCACTGGGCCAGAGACGGCCGCCGTCGAGAGTCCAGGGCCTCGCCGTTCGTTACGCGGCATCAGTGAGCCACCGGCCGCCACCCCCCGCCGTTTATCTCGCGGCCTGAGTAAGTCGCCAACGCAGATGACACCCACAAAGCCCACGGCTGAGCCGAAGCCCGTGCGCACCCTTAGGACACGCTCGCGCAAGAATAGCTCTAATGATATATCGCCAAATGTGTCGCCGATACCGTCCGAGTCCGAGCAGCCGCGTCCTCGTCGCACTGCCAGGCGCCAAAACTCCGAATTGAGCGAAACCGGCTCCCTTACTTCACTCAACCAAAACCGTGAATTGCGTCCGCGCAGACGTCCCACCTCGACCGAGCCCGTTGCCCGGCCAGCGTCGCGATCTTCGGACCTAGCGTCCCGAACGCCCACACCCACTGAGGGTAAGTTGGGTGCCCACAATCACTGCCATAAACATAACAAATAAATAATATTAATTCCCTTCACCTTCACAGGCAGCAGCGAGGCCCATGTGCCGCCCAAGAAGCGCGGGCGACCCAAGAAGCAGTAGAAGCGGCCATGAATAGTCATCCATTTCTAGTTTTAAGTATTTTTTCATGGCTGAATAGGCCCCCATTTGAGTTATGCGTTCCAAATAAAATCGTTGAAATATAAGTGTTTAAAAAATTAATAATGAGGTCCAGAAATGGGAAGTGTGGATAGGCGCAGAGTAGCGCAATCCTAGGACACCACAACCATGCAGAGGGTTGCCAAAGGCGGCTCTGTTACAATACAAATACAAATGAATCGCACCTCTTGAGGACCAAGTTCCCTCATTCACCACACGAATCAAAGTCAGACTTTATAGTTAATGTATCAGTTGTAGGGCTAGCTTTACTTTCGATGTGGTTAATTCATACTTTGTACAGATATTTACAATAGGCTTTCGTTCGCGTGTTATAAACTAAGTTCGGCAAGAATGGGCCTGTGGGGCGCGGTGGCTTTCTCGTCTATCGGTTATGCTTATGCTAATGCCTTAATCTAGACGAGCGTGGAGAGCTCGTGCAGGGAAATGGTCATGTTGCTCATGTCCAGCGTGGGCGGAATGCCGGGACTGACCGAACCGCAGGCGTCGCGTCCCGCCGCCGCCGCTGCCGCAGTGGTCATCAGGCAGCTACTATTCCCTGGCCTTGGCGTTGGCGGCGTGGCCGTAGCTGGGCGGACCAGGAATGATGAGTTGATGGCACCGCCGCCTCCGTTGGTCAAGAGGTTGCCGCTAAGCAGCGGATTGAAGCTGCCATGCGAGTGATTGGGCGATACCGGCGTCACGGACGGTGGCTGCAGCAGGCAGGCGTGATGGCCCTGGTAGAGCTGCTGCTGCTGCTGCTGCTGTGCCTGTTGGATCGGCGGCGGTGAGGCCGTGTGATATGCGTTCGCCGGCGGCAGCGGCAGTGGGAGTGGGAGTGGCACTGGCAACGACACCGGCAGCTGGGCGGCCGATAGCAGAGACATGTTATGCGACAGAGGTGGCACAGTAGCGGCCGGCGGCAGGATGTGGGACAGGCCCAGCGGAGCACTGCGATAACTAATGGTCTTCTCGTGCTGCCAGACAAACACATTGTGCACCATGGCGCCGCCACAAAAGACAATGCCCACGCCAATCAGCACGCTGGTAACGATGGCCGGCGTGGAGTGAAAGTGGCTAAAGGTGTACAGAATGAGGCCGGTAAGGAATACCGGTATGGAGATGAAAAACCCGCTAACGGCGCACGTGCGGCTAACACTGGACTTGGCCAGATACTGGTTCTCGCGACCCTCAAAGGAGGGAGCCCGCAGCTTGACGGCGAACAGAAACTGAATGGCGCAGACCAGCAGACAGCACAGATTGAGCGACAGCGAGAGGGCGCCCAGTGCCAATGTGACATCGTAGACCAGGATAAAGTCCTCGCTACTCGGTCCGCCGCGTCCCACCGCATCTTCTCGTCCCGTTGGCGAAATTCTCAGCAGGAAGATCAGCGAAAGCAAAGCCAGTAGCAGGGAAACTATAACGAGACAGACAAGGAGATTATTAATCTGATCGGGAAAGTAGGGGGCATCAAATGCTTACTCAGGCAAAGCAGACCCAGGCTGGTGAGGGCTTCGCGGGGCGAGGGCCCCGGCTTGGTCAGCTTGTGGAACACAGAGTTGGCAGTGAGGTTGTTGTTGCAGTGACTGTAATTGTGCGGCAACTGGCCGCTCAGGTGGTGCGCCTGCGTTTGTGACTGCTGCATTTGTATGGGCACCTGCGATTGCTGGTGCAGCGATTGAGTATGGGATTGGTGATGATGCTGGTGCATTGGCTGCTGCATCGACTGCTGCTGCTGCTGCTGCTGCTGTTGGCTGCTGATGCTGGCCAGGATGTGCTGATTGGTGTAGGTATGATGGTGAACACTCCCATTGCCCAGACAGTGACCGTTGGGTGTTAGCGGCGTGAGGGGCGTCAGCGGCTTGAGCGGCGTTATTGGGGTGGCAATGTTCAGCAGCGTGGACCCATTGGCCACACGTGCGCCGCCATTGAGCAGCGTGCTCGTGCTCGCGGCGGAGGCATTCAGGGCGGATATGTTCAACGGCTGCGGTTGTGGCGGCCGCAGGTGGATATTGCGCGCAGTGCTGGCCACGGCAGCAGCTGCTGGCGTTGGTGAACCGCCACTGCCACCGTTGCTGGTGGTGGTTGCAGCACCTGTGCCTGCTGACGCTCCTGCTGCAACTGGGGGTGTGTTGTGACCGCTGCCACTGCCATTGCTATTACTGTTGCTGTTGCTGTTGCTGTTCCCATTGCAACTGATATTGTTGGTGGTGGTGCTGCCGCTGCTGTTGGCAACGATAACGCTGGCGGTGCGCAGCAGCTGGCCTCCGCCGCCGCCGCCGCTGCTGTTGCTGTTGCCGCCAAGGGGAGCGCCTCCGGATGCGGATGCGGTGGGCGGGACGGATACGGGCACGGGTACGGGTACGGCAATGGCGGTGGCTGTCGCAATCGCAGTGGCACTGCTCGCATTCGAGGCGTGCTTCAGCATTTCCAGCGTATTGGCCGCTACACGTGCCTCACATTGTGACCTCGGCGGTGGCAAGGACCAATAGCAAAATCAGAATTAATCAGCCTGCAAGTAAATGCAAGAGAAAACTGGGTTTGAAAATGGAATAATAAGAATAATACAATTTTTTAAGGCACATCCATTGAAGGAAGCTATGTGTATCTCTTTAGGACCTCGAAGGCCTGAGTTGGGTTGGTGGGAATGTAACCATGGAGCTGAGCTTGAAGCCAAGCTCAGGGCACTTTCGTTTCACCTGCGGCTAATGCCAAGTGCAGCCACGATCGCCGCTGTGCATGTGCAAGACTTTCCCACAAATTATACGGTAATTAGCGGATGGCGGAGAACTTTTCACCATCGGGAAAAGCAAAAGCGGGAAAACTCAAGGTTCGCACGCTGGCGAGAGTGAGGAGTGAGCAAGAAATGAGGGAAAGATGCACAGGGCAGAAGATCAAGCCAAGCTTGAGCTTTAAATTAAATATATTTATAATCAAATGTTGAAGAAACATACTGAAAAGAAGCATACTTCTCACAAAGGATCTGTGTGTGATCAGGGCACGATTTATACGATCTATCAATCCTTAAATAGTGATTTAAATATCATCATATATAATCTTATAATATAGGATTTCTATCTTAATGATACCAAACTGTTACTTTATCAAATCCACACTTCGAATAGAAGGTTTCATATTACAAAAGGTTTTTTTGGTCTTTGATATTCCCGAAAACATTTATATGATTGTTTATATCCCTTGTATACTATTGCTTTAATTCAATCCAAAATTTCTCTCAAAGCGGGTCCAATTCTTCGCCGTGTATTGAAGGTAACGGTGCATCTTCGTGGAAGAACTTCAGCTGCATACACACATGCGATTCGAAATACTTGCATATTATACAAATGTATATGTATGTATGTACATATATGCAATTCCAAGGACCCAACACTTGGTTCTGGTTTAAACTTTTAAGTTTGGGTTCCCAGGGTGTCGAATCAGAAATTCGTTGGAACTCTCTCCACTTGGGTATTTTTCGCTGACGGTTGTCGGTTACAAAACCACACACAAAAAGAACAACAACAAATATTACAAACAACAACAAAAAATTAATAAATAAACACGAAACACTGCCAAAAACGGCGATAATCGAGGGCCTTAATGCAATTTGGCAGGTTGTAAAACGAGTTTACCTCCGCGTTCCGCGTTCCTTTTTGGCTATTTCAATTTCCGCTCCTGACCCCTGACCTTTACATGGCCATCATCACCGCGGTGCGGAGGTGGCGCCGGATCACACCAATTAATTGCCGTGGCTATTGCGGATGCTGCCTGCATGCCGGAGGAGCCGGAGCCTCTACCTCGATCCGATTCTTTGCGATCCGAGAGATCGCTGAGAGTGAGCGACAAGTGAGTGAGCGAGGCGACGCGGTGACCGATAGAGTGACAAACCACGACTGCGATCGGATCGGATCCGCGGCACTCGGCACTCCGCTGCTTCTGCCACTGCCACTGCCACCACCACCACTCCACCATTCCAGCAGCGGTTCTAGTCGCCGGCAGCGATGCGATGGTGGCTATTCGCAACCAGTTAGCAAGTAAGAAAGCTACAGCAGGCAGGGCTCGACGGTTGAATACCCATTAACCCAAACTAAGACACCTTTACCAGCATCTTTTCAAGGCTGAGAATGTTTTAACGACATTTTGGTAGCTGTAGTTCTTATAATCGTAAAGAACACATTAAGAACTAGGTGATAATGCTCAATAATTTACACACTAAGAGGAGTCCTTTTGCCTGGCCGACACCAAGCTGTAATACCCTTCATACCCTATGGTTGCCGGGTATAACAAGTGAACGGACTGCCTCCGCTTCCCTCTCTCGCGCTCTCGCTCTCTTTCTCTTGCCCACACATACAGGCAGTGGGCACACGGACAGGTGAGCTGTGGAACGAGCCAATTTCGAACTCCGCTTGCCACCGTGGAGCCAAAGGGCTCAAGAGTAACGTTATTTTCTGTAGACTTTAAAATGACCAATAACAGTAAATAATGGTTGGCATCTAAATGCGTTAGGTTGGTTTTTTGATTTACAACAATAGTTTATTCCGAATAGGAAATTTAACCTTACCAGAATTGGGTAATAACTTTAAGGACTTTTATCACCACTGCTTCAATTCGACCCACTGTGTCTCTTAAACCTGATCAACACTCACACACACACTACCGCGCGCGCGCGCCCGATGCTGCTGCTCCTGCTTCGTACGCGGGCAAAAGGCAACGCTACAACAACTTTAGCAGCAACAGCAACAAAATCTATGGTGGCAACGGCTTCACTCCAACTTGCTGAGCCGCATTCCACGGGCTCGAGACTGGACGCTGGAAGGCTGTTGTCGGCGTTAGCTTGTTGTTGGTGCTGTTGCTTCTGCGGTTGTTGTTTTGGTTGCTGCTGCCCCAACAATGCCTCTCCTTGCATACCGCACATATTCTCTTGGCGCATGCATTCGCTTGCCTAGTATGTATGTAAATACCTTGTATTGCCAGGTGATACAGAACGAACTTTCTCGGCATGCCGCCATCCATTGGGCGCGAATAAACAATTATAAACTACCGGGTAACCGGGGTGGCGCTCTTCCAATAGGAGATTCCTTCAGTTGGATTCAAAAATATACAAGTAAATGGGATAGTAGATCAACGCTACCAGACTGAGTCGAAATTTTAGACAGTGCTGGTAAACGGCTGGTGGTTGTAGCTATCGATATATCGTTTCAAATACGTCCGTCAATGCGAAATAACACTTGATTACTTTGTTTTATATATATGTACCTTAATATTCTACTGTCCACATGGTGCTCATTCCATGCTTATTACAACAAAATACATATATTTAAAATCACAATTCAAAAAAATTGGCATGCGATAGTCGCTAGTATCGATAGTATCCATCGATATTTCTCTTCCTCTAGTCAAACAGCTAGTTTTTGGCAATACACCATTCCAAATATACGGTTTCACTTTAGTTGTTTAGTTTATATTTGATACTTTATTACCCTTTACACAAAGTCCGCGCCATTCGTATTCTTCATTATTCTATTACACGAGAGCATTTCCGCCACTGCCAGCTAGTGCAGTGCATTATTTTGCCGAAACCCGACCGGCGAGCGAGGCACATTATATATTTATCAAGCAGTTGTGCATTGCCACTGGTATTTTTGGCTTGCATTTTGGACGCGCGCGCGTCTTTCACCGGACTCTCTAAATTTACGGCAATCTGTGGACACATGCAGCATAAAATGAGCCCAATGGCTGCCATGGATAACCCCGATAAGAGCACACAAGTTATGAGCATTGTCAAGGATTTGATCATCTGCATTCAGGGTGAACAGCCGCCCGATGTTCACGGTGAGTTTTGGGGTCTCTTTGGAAGCGTAAACTTAAAGGATAACCAGTTTTAAAGAAAACCTTTATAAGTATTGAAAGAAATTTGTAACTTGAACAATAGTTTAATACCAAATAAATCGCCTACATCCTTATCCATCCATCCCATCCACAGATGAAGTTATGACAATAGCAGATTTCTGCATAAACGGCGGCCCCATGGCTCCTGCAACGCCGCTGAGCGAACGCGAATGCGTGCAGAAGATCCTACACATTCTGCGCTGCCGCGAAACAGATAGCGCGACGATCACTCACTTTACCATTCAATACAATAAGCTCCTTTTGCTGAAAATCGATCCGTCGCCCCGTCACGCAATGATGGCCTACCTGCTGACCGTGGCAAATAGGACAACGACAAATGCAAATGCCTTCTCCGCAGCGGCCATTTCCGGGTCCGGCAGCGGCAGCGGCAGCGGCGATTACCTCACTCAAGTGACCCAATGGCGCAGCCGCACCTCCTCGTATCAGAATGGCTTCAGCCTCGCTCCAACGAGCTCATCCAAGGTGGTTCTGCGATCCGTGCCGGACTTCTTGGACATAATCGCTGGGAAAAAGGAAATGGACGATCCGCCGGAGAGCTTAACGCTGAGTGTCCTCAACTCCTTTATCGGCATCCAGGGGACGTATTTAAAGAAGGACATTATCACCGGCTGCTTTAAGCTGGACCTGATGTACTCCCGGACGCTGAGCAAGGCGGAGACGGCAATGCTCCTGCGCCTGTCTGAGCTGGGCTACCATTACGATCGTGTGGCCAAGGTGGCGGACGTGACAACCGGCTTCAATCCCATTGGTGTCATGGGACAAGCCCTTATATGCAAGCTGCGGACGGCACTGGTTGACTTCCGTGGCGAGGTTACGGTGCTAGCCGACGAGTTGAAGCGTCATATTCCGGCGTCCCCGAATCCTTACTCTTCCTCTGGTACTGTGGCTACCCGGAAACAATCATCACCCATTGCTGGGAACATTGAAAGTAATAAGCTATTTGCGCTGCTCGCCTGGCAAGTGAAGCCTCTGCATCGCATGCAGTGGCTGGCCAATGTCGCCGAGAAGTGCCAAATGCTGAAGGGCGGCGAGCTGGCCTCGACATTGTACAAGATGCTGGAGCATGGCGATCCAATGGTGAATGATTTGGTGCGCGATCTCCTCATCGCCGTCTGTGAACCGCTGGGTCGCATGATCTCCAAGTGGATGCTCGAGGGCGGCATAAGCGATCTCCATGGCGAGTTCTTTGTGGAAGCACTCAATGATGTTGGCCCGGATCGTCTTTGGACCGACAAATTCCGTCTGCGCAGATCCATGCTGCCGAAGTTTGTGTCCTTGGACCTGGCCGACAGAATCCTAAAGACGGGCAAGAGCATCAATTTCCTGAGGACGGTGTGCGAGATGAACGATTTGGGGGCGAATCGCGACAGACTCAAAGAGGACATGGAGAACAATGGTGAGTGCATAACACATTACATATCCTTCTTAATTCTCAACATTTCCTTTGTGTTTATGTCCATTTCGAGCAGCTCACCAAATATTCTCGTTCACCCAAGACACCAGTTGGCATTCCGCTCTCGACATGTGCTACACACAGACCTCCAAGCACGTCCTGGACATAATGGTGGGTCCGCACAAGCTGCTAGACCATTTGTCCGGAATGCGTCGCTACTTGTTGCTGGGCCAAGGTGACTTTGTCAGCATCCTCATCCAGCATATGAAGTAAGACTTTGCTTATCCCTCCCCCCCGAACAACAAAGGAAATAATAATATATAACTTGTTCCTGCCAGAGACGAACTGGAGCGCAAGGGCAGTGATATCTATGCCCATGATCTGTCGGCCATGCTGGATGCCGCTTTGCGCTGCGAGAATGCCCACCATGAAGATCCCGAGATACTCAACCATTTGGATGTGGTGCTGCAGCCGCCATTCCCCGGCGACTGCGGCTGGGACATTGTCTCGCTGCAGTACACCGTCCATGGGCCGTTGGCCACCATGCTGGAGCCAACGATGCCCATGTACAAGACCATCTTTAAGCCGCTGTGGCGCCTCAAGCACATTGAGTTTGTGCTCTCGATGAAAATATGGAAGCCGCAGATGTGCAACGCCAAGGTGAGTTAAGAGGCCATTCTTTCTCTCTTATCAAAGACTCGGTGTTTGGCCCGAGTGCAGATAACCGCGTCTGGGGGTCATGGTGGGTTTCCAATCATCTGATTTTGGGTTTTAATAGCTCGGTGTTACAAAAACAAAACCGGGGGCAAACACCGAGCGCTAAGGAAGGCTTCTTTCTAGTTGCACTTGCAATGCCTTTTTTATAAACAAGGTATTACTTTCTTAACTAAAAGCTAAAACTTGGTAAGTTTTCTATAGTTTTTCATTGAATCGAAATTAGGATTAGCCTCAATGGAATCCATTAATCCTGTCGCAGGTTTCCTTTCTTATAAACAAGGCATCATTTGCTTAACTAAAAGCTACAACTTCATAGGAAGTCGAAGAAGTTTTCTATAGTTTTTCATTGAATCGGAGATATCTTGTTACAGCTTTCCTTCCTTATAAACAAGGTATTATTTGCATAAATAAAAGCTAAAACTTGGTAAGAAGTCGAAGTTTTCTATAGTTTTTCATTGAATCGCAGTTAGGATTAGCCTCAATCGAGTCCCTTAATCCTGTCGCAGCTTTCCTTCCTTATAAACAAAGTATTATTTGCTTAACTGAAAGCTGAAACTTAGGAGGAAGTCGAAGAAGTTTTCTATAGTTTTTCATTGAATTGAAGATAAGATTAGCCTCGAATCTAATCCATTGCGATTAACCCACTTGGCGATAGACCCAGGCCGTGGTATCAAAGTGCACAATGAAGACAAGAATATAGTTCGATAGTTCGCCTTATGTATTATTTTATATAGGTTTTTCTTTGTCGACGATTTCCTCCGTACAAAAATAACATTAATTAATTAATTATGTGGTGAAACAAAAACACGAATACAGATTACACGAGAATGCACACACAACAAGCACAGAAAAAAATATGAACTCATATTGAACACACATTTCACACACACTTAATATTTTGCTGAGGAATGTTGTGCGGGCTGCTCCTCCTGTTGCTACTCCTCCTCCTCCTGATCCTCGTTAGCTCCTTACAACTTGGCATCGGTCTTGAGGAGCGGCGCCAGCTTCTGGGTAAGCATTATGTTGCCAGCAATCTTCAGCTTGCCCTTCATGAAGGCAGCCTGGGGATTGAGCTTGCCTAGGGCAATGTCAACCATATCCTCATCGGCCACGGTCAGAGTGGTGTCCACCTTGACGCCCTGGGCGGGTCCCTCGTACGCCTTGGCGCTCTTGCAGTCCAGAGCTGTGAGTTAACGGGGGGAATGTTAATTAGTTGCAAGTAAAATATAAATAAACACTAGGATTAAGTGAAGTTTAGTGACTTTAAATAGACTTTCCCCGTTCGAAAGAGCAATATGCACAAATGTAAATGCCAACAGCTGTGTGGAATGAAGTATCAAAGTACAAAAGAGCCTGGAAAAAAAAACTCTGCACTTTGAACTGCTGCCAACCGCTTACACACTCAAGCACACACATAGACAAAGGCCACGTACTGGAGGGGTGTGCCTGCGGTTGTTTTTTTTTGGAGGGGGGGTTACTATCACTACTACTACTTACTCCACTCCTTGGCCACCTTGCCGTCCTTGGTGATTTTGTACAGGAACACACCGTTGACCGCCTTGGCCTTGGCCTGGTTCTCCTTCAGGCCATCGATGATCTTTTGGAAAACGGCGTCCGACTGTAGAGACATGCTTGCTGCGTGTGTGATGTTTTCTGTATGATTTTCGTTTTTCCGGGTATAAGAAAAAAAAGGGAAATTTAGCGGGGGGGAGGCTTTTCGCCAGTGCGCCGTAGAAAATGCTTACGCTTGGAGCGGAGAACGCAAAGTAATGAGCAGGCAGAGTGCTATTGCCGATTTTATTGTCGCCTTCTTCTTTTTTCCACTCTCACCCTCTGCCGGCGCCAGGGCGAGATGGCTATACAGCCGGCCGGTGTTATCCTACTTACTCCCTCGCACTCGTAGTGATTGCGTATGCTTTGTGTGAGTAGGTGGTGTGGTGTGCTGTGTTTTCTCTCTTTCGCACAAATGTTAGCCGGCAGATGCACAGTGGGGACAAAGCTGCTAAAAGGGAAAACAGTTAATTCGTGACTCGTTAGAGTCTGGGAATTTTAAGTTTAAATAGTTTGGCAATAATTGAAAAAAAATGCATATTATTTTTTATTACTTCTTGAAATCTATTAACTTGGTATTATTATTAAATGCAAAACATATTTTAGTAAACTACTAGTTTTCTTGTGCTTCTCAACCACTGTAGCAGGTGTGTGGAGTTTAGACTTTAACATTAACATGCTGCTCTTAACATGGACCTTTAACAGCGGTTATCAGCTGTTGGCCCTGACTGTTACCACGCTCCTAGTCCAAATTTTAGTGCAAAGTGCGCACCCAGTTTGAAATGTCCATAAAACCGATGATAAGGGCTCAAGTGTCCGCAGATTACTTTGCCATCCAAAAAAAATATGCCACCTCACAGACCCATTCAAGAAATAAACCAAACCGCCCCGTAACTTTTGGGTAATCGCTTCTAGAAGCTTTTATAATAAGAAAAATAATTTAAACTACAAATAATAAATAATAATCTAACTGATAATCGTAATAGTTACCTCCCATGTAAGATATTCTTTCAAGTAAAAGGTTAAAGGTTTCAAGGATTCTCATTTTCAATGCAGAGATCTATAAAAACAGCGTTAAATATCTGCTATAGGGATTTATTAGGGAAAAACAGTATTTAAGTTAATCAGAAGGTTTATTCATATACAACTTTGTAGTTGCAAGTAACTTGTTTGGTTAATTGTAGAGATTTTCATCGATTGTCCAAATGCCATCATCTCGCAACTTCTTACGAACTCTCGAACTTCTCCGGATCCAGTCCGGCCTTTTTCATTTCCACGGCAATGGAGAACAGATAGTCGTAGCACTCTGACCTGTGGCAACGACAAAAACAAAGCAAGAAATTCGATTAAATACAAACATTTGGCTAAGTAAGCGCCAACGCACATGGTCTTGGCCTGCTCCCAGGTCTGTCCCCAAACATAAACGCCATGGCGTCGCACCAAGATGGCACTGCAGCCCGGATACTCCATCATGGCGGCATACATGCTATCGGCCAGGTCACGCTCAAAGGGCGTGTTCTCGATAATGGGCACGACCAGTTGCTCGTCGTAGCGCAAATACCGCTTGTCCGCCTCATCGTACACGCCCTTGATCATCTCCAAGTGGGTGCAGCGGAAGGTTTTTCCCGGCCACAGGAGCGTGGCCATGACGGCGTGCTGGGAATGCGTGTGAATGACGGCGCCGGCATTGCGATGCTGGTAGGCCAGCATAAACAGCGGCGTGCACTGGCTCTTCTTCAGACCCCTGATCTCTGGCGGCAGTTGAATGTCCTTGCCGGTCATATCCTGCACGAACAGATCCTCCGGCTGCATGCGCTCCTTCTGTACGCCCGACGGCGCTATGTAGATCTCATTGCTGCAAGGGAAAAGGCATGGGATCAATAGGTGTCTTCAGTGTGTAGCCCCCCCACCGACTTGAATTTGATGCTCATGCCGCCGCCGGTGCCGGTGACCCATCCCAAATGGTAGAACTGCCTGCAGAGCGTGGGTATCAGGTGGCGCGGATGCTCCGCCGGCAGGTCTTTGAAAATCGAAAGGGACATCGTCTGGCAAGGCAGTAATCACAGGCACACTGATAAGACAGAAGATAAGGAGAATCCGAATCCGGTACACGGGTTAAATTGCGGATGTAAACAAAGCAGCACTCGATAGTCGATAGGCAATAGGCTTATTTGCTTTGTATGGCAATCGAGTGAATTATAGGGTTGCCATCCATTTGAATTAATCGATCCGTTACAAAGATTTTCATATATTTTCAACTCAATTTAAACTAATTTACAATTTGTATTACTCTTTACAGGAGCTGCGCTTGCTGAACCCGGAGATTGGCCGGACGACACACCGCCTTAATCTGTTCACCTCCGAGATCATGCACTTCATCCACCAGATGCAGTATTACATTCTCTTCGAGGTGATCGAATGTAATTGGGTGGAGCTGAAGAGAAAAATGCTCGCTGCCACGGCACTCGACGAGATTCTGGAGTTTCACGAGAAGTTTTTGGTCGACATAACGGTGGGCTGCTTCATTGGCCAGAACACGGAGAAGGAAAAGTACTTGGAGACGGTCTTTGAGAATATAATAGCACTAGAGGCATGGCAATCGCGCTTCTACCGCCAATGCTTCCAGGAGCTAAAGGCTCGCGAGGCCCTCGGCAAGATGGTTGCGGAGTCGGAGAAGAAGGGGCGATTCGGCATCACCGCCGAACAGAAGTTGCAGCGTGACCAGGACTGCAAAAAGTTTGAGCAACGTGTACATTTGGCCAGACGCACCCTGGAGGAGATTGCCGGCGCTTACGAGAAGGCCGTGAGCGGCTTCCTGCTGACCCTCAACTCCCACGTCAACCCCAATCTTCAGCTCTTTGGCACGCGGCTGGACTTTAATGAATACTATAAAAAGCGTGACACCAATCTTCTCAAGCCCCTGACGTTCGAGCATATGCGACAAAGCAATATGTTTGTTATGAGCAGCAGCAGCAGTCGCATTACGGTTCATTCGACGGTCGACGAATTGTTGTAGGTCTCCAATGCCATCTCAAAGATTTCTCAAACATCTCCCATCTGCATATAAATTTATTATTTTTGTTTTTCTAATATATGTAAGGGAGAAGCCCAAGTATTAAAACGCACATTTATTTTCCATAAAGAATAGTTTCGCTAAAGCTTAGCTAGCAAGGAATGTTAATACTCGTTTTTTCCCCCAAGTGCGCTGGTCAATTGCCAAAAAAAAAAAAAAAAAGAAAAGACAACCTAAAATAAGATATTGTTACAGTTTTTTAAATGAAAATGTTTTTGCGTGGATGCCTTTTAAAGTGTTGAGCGAACTAATGAAATAAACGCTTCATTGTTTAACTGCAATTCGTTTGTCTAAATGTGTTTTTATTATAGTGTTTTGATTGTTATAGTTTTCGTTATTCTCCAAACTTGTTGCTCTTGATTTCAAATTCAAAACCGTTTCGTTAGAATTCCGATTGTTCGAGTGTGTGCAAACCTATCGATATATCGCCGATTTTGTCCTAGATCTTGTCGCCGTCGTAACCTGGTCACACCACATCGATGTTTCTTTTTGGCAGCTTTGACTTTTGCAAGTGCAGAAAAAAAGAAAAACAAAATAGTAAAATATACGGAAGCAAGTGCTGCTGCTGCCGGTGCACAGAAGGCAAATAAATCGAAAATTCGCGGTGCTGCATAGTTTGCCAACCTAACAAAGACAGCAGAAACATCAACAATATCAGCAACAACAACAACAACACATCGCCAGCGAAGATGGCACTAAAGAAAGTGAAGGGCAACTTTTTTGAGCGTATGTTTGATAAAAACCTAACAGATCTGGTGCGCGGCATCAGGAACAACAAGGATAATGAGGTAAGCGTGTGTGCCGATGGTCAGGTCCTTACGTCTCTCAAATACTGTCCCCCGACCGGTGCCTACTGCCACGCCCCCGCCGCCCAGCTGTATGTCCAATTAGAACTCGCTAATTGGCTGACAAATTTCGTTTGCATTAAGGGAATTTTGTTAGAGTTTCGACTGTGTGACTTACAATGCGTGACTGTGTGAGTGTGTGTGAGTGTGTTTGGTGCCAGCGTGTGGGTGAAAGTGTATACGCGCGCGTGTGTGTGTGTGTGCGTTGGCATCTGCCAACAATGCAAAAGGAAAAAAAAAAGGAGAAGAGCGACAAAACAAGGACTCAACTTAGCTCAGCCAAACTCCCCCGCCCCATCGCCTCACACTCGCTCACTCAATTAGCGGCTAATGCTTTTACATATGTCAATTTTTGGGGGAAGAAGTGCACGGCAAGAGAACGAGAGGGAGGCGGAGGTGGGTGCTATTCCGTTTGCAACTGTTGTTGTGCCAAGCCAACGCACGTTTTATCAAATATTTACCCATGTAAATTCCCTCGCTGATTGCCTTTTGGTCCTTATCAGCTGTGTGCGGGTCGCACACAGATGTTTGACTTGTGTTCTAGTTTGACATATCTCTCTCGCTTTCCCTCTCACTCGCCCTGTCTCCTTTGCACATTAAGCGGGCAGGATCTCGAGTAACGGTGCCTGGCTGGAAGAGGCCATCGAGTTTTCATTGCCTTCCATTAATTCCGGCTTCCATTTATGCTTATTTACAGCAGAGACTAGAAAATTAATTACATTAAATCCTTAAACAATTAAAAAAGTAGAATGAAGTAAACATTTTCGTTGGTTTTATCTATAAAATCTTCTATAATTCTATTTATTTTGATATATATATAAAAAAAATACCTATTTCATTGACCCCCACTGTATGCTGTGGTATTTGCGTCCCAGAACGTTAATGTGTGCTTGTGTGGGGCGTATGATTCTGATAGCCTCTGCACCATTCTCACATTTGTTTTTGTTTTTATGATTTTGCTGTCATTGCACATTTTACCCTGGTTTTATAATATTTGTTCATATCATTTGATTTACTTTCTTTGCAGGCCAAATACATATCGACATGCATCGAGGAGATCAAACAGGAGCTGCGACAGGACAATATCAATGTCAAGTGCAATGCGGTGGCCAAGCTAACCTACGTAAGTTTGCCTCTCAACCAAAGATCCTCCAGTCTACACCACATCCACAGATCTCCCCTTTTCCAAGGGATATTCAGCATTCTCTTTTGGGAATTGAATTTGTTTAAAAAACCTTAATCGCAATAAGATATTAGTTTAAACCAGCGGAGGGCACGAGATCTAACGGTGCCTCCGTAAAAAGATAACGGTTTCAGCAGCAGTTTGGCCAGCTGCCTCCGAAAAAAAGATAACGGTTTGAGCAGCTCGTGCCCTTCGCTGGTTTAAACTTAAGTCTATGAGACTTGTTTCTTCATTATTTGCTTAATTAATAAAAACAAGAATTAAGGAATAAGGTGAGCATGTCACCGACTTAAAGAAGGCCTATCATCTGCATCTCTGGCTGCTTGCCGCCTTTCAAAGTCGGCAAAGTGGCTTCCCTGCACTTGATGCAAATTGCCAGAGGTAAAGGGGTCGGGGCCCTTGTATGCAAGTGCGATGACAATAAGGACAAAACAACGGCAGGAATGTGACAGTAACAAGCGGAGGAGCAACTAACAAGCGAACGAAAACAGAATATAATGGTGTCCACAGTTGTGGTTAATATAATAGGAAACACCATTAAATTATTAAAATGGAAGTGATTTTATACATCAATTTATATGATTTTTAATATAAATATTTTGAGATAAGAAAGGAAGCTACCTTGGGGAAATTAGATCAAGAAAATCAAGCATAACTAAGCCTAACAAATATGCAAATTAAGTTTAGAGTTTAAAAAATTAAACTTTAATATCCTTCACGGCATATAAGCTAGCAATCTAAAGAATATATAATTTAATTTAATAATTTAACTTTAAAAAAGACTGGTGCCAATAGTATTTCTCCCTTGGCCGTAAGGCTCGAAATAACGAAATGCAAACAACGAGTCCTTGGGCATTCTCCTGCACACACACACACACACACACAGTAAAACAAATATCCCTTCAGCAGAATGTGTTAATATTTATTGATTCCCTTTCGATTCGCACAGATACAAATGCTGGGGTACGACATCTCGTGGGCGGGCTTCAACATCATCGAGGTGATGAGTTCGTCCCGATTTACCTGCAAGCGAATTGGCTACCTGGCGGCCAGTCAATGCTTTCATCCTGACAGCGAGGTGAGTGCTTTAATATAATCATCTTTCATTACAAAGCCAGCTCTCTAAAATGATTATTCTGCTTTTTATTGTTACAATGTGTTGAGTTAAAGTATTAACTACAATTTGTCTGGATATTTGTTGCTTTATATCTGCAGTTGCTTATGCTGACCACAAATATGATACGCAAGGATCTCAACTCTCAGAACCAATACGATGCTGGTGTGGCGCTGAGCGGCCTCAGCTGTTTTATATCACCCGATCTGTCCCGCGATTTGGCCAATGATATTATGACACTGGTAGGTATCGGAGAATAAAGGTTATATATTTATTTAGTTGTCTATTTACACGCTCCTTGGCCTGTTTCCCTTCAGATGAGCTCAACGAAACCGTATCTGCGCATGAAAGCCGTCCTGATGATGTATAAAGTGTTTTTACGATATCCCGAAGCATTGAGGCCGGCATTCCCCAAGCTGAAAGAGAAACTAGAAGATCCAGATCCAGGTTAACAACACAGAAACTATTTATTTATATATCGATTAACACATTTGATTCCTTCTTTTTGGTTAATTTGCAGGCGTTCAGTCCGCTGCCGTGAATGTCATTTGTGAATTAGCGCGTAAGAATCCAAAAAACTACCTGCCCTTGGCGCCCATTTTCTTCAAGCTGATGACCACATCGACCAACAACTGGATGCTGATCAAGATCATCAAGCTGGTGAGTGAGTGCTGCTCCATTGCACTTGGCTTTACCTTTGCCACAATGATTATTATTATTATTATTATTATGATTATTATGATTATGAATTATGATTTAAAATACCTAAGTTCTCAGTTTTCTTTTTAAGTATGTAATCTTTTCCAAGTTCATGTTTGTTTACGGACAAACGCCAATTACTATTTTGCTGTATATATACTTTTATATACGACAATCCTTGAAATCTTTTTTTTTGTTTTGGTTGTTGTCTAACAAAAAAATGTTAATTAACACTACAACTACTCCTTCCCCCCTTTCCTCCCTCTGCTCCCCCGCTCCAAAAAAAAAAAAAACAAAACAAAACAATTAAACCATTCCAAACAAAAAATAATCGAAAATACTAATGAAAAAATGTGAAATGCCAAAACACTGAATTTTAGTTCGCGAGCCTCACGACAATTGAACCGGCGCTGGGACGCAAATTGACTCAGCCCCTAATTGAAATTATTTCCAGGTTTTTATCGGCGCGCTTTTCTTTAATTCATTAATTAATTAATCATCAGACCAACCAAAGGACAATTTCACATCCAAGAAACTTCATCAAAACCAGCACGCGCTTTAATTTTAACTCTAAAGCATTTTACTATTTACAATTTATATATATTTTTTTTTGTTTTACCAAAAACCTTATTTAGATTGTTTTATTTATTTTTATTTGATTGTTTAAATGCAAGCAAATACCTTAGTGATTTTTCCCAGTTTGGGTTTTTATTTAATTTGCGAGGTGAAGAATCAAATCACTGTGTTGAAGCTCCTCTCAATATTTATTCATATTCACCACACACCACCACACACCATACACCACACACCATACACCACACACCATACTCATCTGAGCGTCGTAATTGATATAAATTGAATTGTATTGGAATTAAACCAAAATTGACATGGCAATTTCAATTGATACACAATATATTTTGTACATCCATGATGTTGATGATGATGCACATGATGTTCCTACCACAAATCCTTCCAAATGAATAAAACTTGATCAAAATATTCACTTCTATTATTAGATTAACGTCTTAAATTTAAGTAGTCTGTTGAAACCTAACCAGTTAGGAAGGGTTTTAATAAATTCAATTTTAAACTTTAAGAACTATTTTGTGTGGATAATTTCGTAAGGTTTTATTCATTATTCACCCAAATCCAAAACAAAACTCACCTCGAACCCAACTTGACTGTACCTCACTACGTCGTATTCCCTTGGCTTTTTATTGTGTTTACAACATAGCTTATAAAATTCGCTTGATATAATTGGAAGCATAACTGAAGAAACCATTTCAATTGTGACATTCTAATTCCGCTAAACAAATAATCAATTAACGAAAGCAAAGGCTCAAGACCTCGAAGACCTATGAATGATTATATACAGAGACACCCCATCGTCATGGAAGGAAAAAACGGAGCAAACCAAGAATACAGCCAGTCTTTTGAGAAATGAGAATCTTCTATCGATATTATTAATTTCTCTTATATTTACCTCGTTTAAGTTTAAGTTCCGTTTTCGGTTCAGTTTTAGCTTTAGTTTATAGCCTTAGTTTTAGTTTTAGTTTTAGTTTTAGTTGTGAATAAGGATGTGTTGATGATTTTCGATTGTATGTAAATTATAATTTGTTGCTTGTTTCTTTTTCTCTTTGCATTTGCAGTTTGGCGCTTTAACTCCCTTAGAACCCCGGCTAGGAAAGAAATTAATAGAACCACTCACAAATCTAATTCATAGGCAAGTCTTGAAATCATTGCAAAATAAGCAAACAAACAAACAAACAAAAAGAAATTAACTGAACGAAACCCCGAAAGTGTGTGTGTGTGGAAAACGATTGCAAAGCGAAAATAGCAAATAATTTAAATTGATAATTGTCGTCGATCGCTGCTCGATGATTGTGCGACTGGAAACTATATTATATTACCTCATTTTTGTATATTTTTCATCCAATTAGCTTTTTAAGTCATTTAAATTTACCACCTACATACATATGTATCTCTCTCTTTCTCTCTCTGTTTTCTATCTCGCTCTCCACTTACGTCTGTTGCCATCCTGCTCTAGTTTGTGTTTGTTTTCGTTCTTTCTCGCTCTTATTATTGTTTGCCTATCAATTGTTTGTCTATCGATTGTCTGCTTACCGAGCACACTCATCGAGTTTAAAAAATACTAACGGATTAAGAAGAAGCAAAAGCTGAAACGTTGCAGTTGTTTTTTGTAGGTGTTGTTGTTGGTTTTATTTTTCCGTTGCCTT
This sequence comes from Drosophila orosa, assembly GCA_018904745.1. Lineage (NCBI taxonomy): Eukaryota > Metazoa > Arthropoda > Insecta > Diptera > Drosophilidae > Drosophila > Drosophila orosa. The sequence continues at coordinate 3,926 of JAEIIH010033512.1, read as the reverse complement.
TGCGCTGCGTTGCCTTTGCCATAACTATTGTGTTTTTGCTGTTGTCTATCGCTATAATCGCTAACTGTTATCGCTGCCGCCACTCAACTGCTATCGATATTGCTGTTGTTGTAATCACTTAAATTGCTATTGTTGTTGTTAGTGCAATGTTTGTCGCTTTACCGCAGCTTATTCTTAATACAAGTTCCTTTCTTTCTCAAACTAATACAAATCCACCAACAAACAAAAAAAAAAATACAAATAAAAAACAAAAATCGAACCACCAACAAAAACGAACCAAAACCAAAACCAAAACCGAACCCAACTCACCCAACAGCACCTCGGCGATGAGTCTCCTGTACGAGTGCATCAACACGGTGATTGCGGTGCTCATCAGCATTAGCAGCGGCATGCCCAACCACAGTGCCTCCATCCAGCTCTGCGTCCAGAAGCTGCGCATCCTCATCGAGGACTCTGACCAGAACTGTGAGTATCCCCACCTGTTTATGCTTCGTTTGAGTTTCTGGTATAACATCTAGTTTTCATCTATTTGCAGTGAAATACCTGGGCCTGCTGGCCATGTCAAAGATCCTGAAGACGCACCCGAAGAGTGTGCAGGCGCACAAGGACCTGATTTTGGCCTGCCTGGACGACAAGGATGAATCGATTAGACTGCGCGCCTTGGATCTGCTGTATGGCATGGTGTCCAAGAAGAATCTAATGGAGATTGTGAAGCGTCTGCTGGGTCACATGGAGCGGGCAGAGGGTTCCGCCTATCGCGACGAGCTGCTCTACAAGGTGATCGAGATATGCGGCCAGAGTTCCTACCTCTATGTAACAAATTTCGAATGGTATCTCACCGTTCTGGTGGAGCTCATCCAGCTGGAGGCTGGCTCTCGTCACGGCCGCCTCATTGCCGAGCAGCTGCTGGACGTGGCCATTCGAGTGCCTGTCGTCCGTCAATTTGCCGTCAACGAGATGACCAATCTGCTGGACACCTTTGCCGTTTCGGCGCAAAGCAATTCCATGTACGAAGTGCTTTACGCCGCCGCCTGGATTGTTGGCGAGTTTGCCGGCGAACTGGAGGATGCAGAAAAGACGCTCAATATCCTCCTCCGTCCCAGACAGCTGCCCGGTCACATTCAGGGCGTTTACGTGCAGAATGTGATCAAGCTGTTTGCCCGCCTGGCCACCACATGCCTAGAGCTGCAGGATTTGCCTGGCTTAATTAAAGTAAGTGATCTTCTGCTTCGCGTTTTCCATGAACTCTTTTCGATCTTTCTTTTGGCAGCTCTGCGAACATGTTCTGGAGAAGCTGCAGCACTTTAATGGCTCCAGCGATATTGAGGTCCAGGAGCGAGCCAATTCCGCCTGCATGCTGATCGAAATGCTGCGCACCCAACTCTCCACGGCGGACGAGGCCTTGATGGACACCACAACGACGACGACGACGGCGACAATGGAGGGCGGTGGCGGCATACCACCGCTGGCCATTGAGATTGTCCAGGAGATAACGCTGCTCTTTGCCGGCGAACTAATTCCGGTGGCGCCCAAGGCGCAACGGAAAGTGCCCCTGCCAGACGGACTCGATTTGGATGAGTGGATCAATCCACCGCCGCCGGAGGATGCGGCAAGCAGTTCGTCCTCTGAACACGACAAGGATGAGCTCTTTGTTAGTGCCGGAACAGGAGTGGATGGCGGCGGCGGCGGCAGCAGCGGCGGCGGTGGAAAGCGCCGTCAAAGCTTGGAGCTGACGCCGGAGCAGTTGGAGCGGCAGCGCATGGCCCGCCTCCTGGAGCAGTCCAGTAATCCGCATTATCTCAAGTCGACGCCATCGGCAAGCGGTTCGGCGGCCAATGCGGATCAGTATGACAACATTGATGATATACCCATCACGGAGTTGCCGCTGGACATGGAGGGTGTGGCCGCCCTTCGCGTGGGCAGTAAGTTTGCTGCGTAGTTTCCCAAGGTTAATCCACCAATAAACCAATGAATATTCTTTCTGCAGTCACGAAGCGTTCGGACAAATATCTGCAGGAGCAGCAGCAGCAGGCATCTTCCCAGGTCACCGGCAAGGATGGCAAGAAAAAGCATAAAAAAGGCAAGAAGAGCAAAAAGTCAAAAAATAAAGTTGCCTACAACAGCAGCTCCGAATCGGAAGGAGGTATGTCCCTCGCAGGAAGGTTCTCTCTCTCTGGTTTTAACGATTCTTGTATGTCTCTTGCAGAGCCAAAGCCCTTGCACATCGTCAACACCACACTGGATATGCCTGAGGGCGTGTCGATGTCGGACAGCGAGGACAAGGATGGCAAATACGATCCCAATGATCCGCATCGAGCTCTGGACATTGAGCTGGACATGTAAGTAGCCTCTCAAGCAACACAAAGTTTCCAGAAATGTAGTAAATCCTTGGCCACAGCACGGACTTTGAGGCGCCCGCGGCCAGGTCCAACACATCGTCCAAAAAGGCGTCGGGCAAGGAGAATCTCAAGGTGCCAGGGGAATCCAGCAGCGGCAACAGCAAAAAGGACAGAAAAAAGGACAAGGACAAAGACAAGGATAAGCGAGAACGCAAGGCGGCAGCCGCCGCCCAGCCGGTGATTGATCTCATCGATGCCAACACGCCCACACCCAGTCCCCGCCACGCGTCCTCCGCCAGCAGCAATGCTGCAAACAGTGTCCTTCCCGATGCCGCCAAGCATCACAAGCAAAAGAAGAAGAACAAGGAGAAGGCGCCCGCCATCATCGACATCGTCCAGGAGGAGGCGGAGGAGGAGGAGGAGCTCGAGCTCAACGAAGCGGAGCAAGCGTCCAAGTCGCACAAGAAGAAGCATAAAAAGGAGAAATCTCAGCGCAAGGAGCAGAAGAAGAAGAAGCCATCTTCCGCTTCGGCAACCGACTACGAACAGCCACTGGGCATCTCCACGCCCAGCAAAGAGATTTTTTAATATAGCTAAGCCTCCCTCCAAGTTCCATTAATATTATTATTATTATTATTATTATTTTTGTTCAAATTAATTAATTATAAAGATTTCTGTGTCGAAATTCATACCGTGGACTTTCCATTAATCTCAATAAGTTGAAAAACAATAACAACCACAAGAAGAAAACTAAACAAATTATCGCTGCGATATAAAAACCAACAAAACACTGAACAAATTGAACAACTAAACGCTAAAATGAAGAAAACTAAAAATCCACAAAGACCGACATACTTATATATATATAAAAATTACTATATAAATATATTTATAAAAGTGTAAATTGAGAATTATAAACAAAACATAAATGCCGCCAGTCTGCCAATTGCGGCTTTAAAAGAAAAAACAAAAAATTACATTAAAACCAGCAACAAATGGGTAAAAAATATAGAAAAACATCGCTGCAGATCCGATGTACTATCTATTTTTGATGAATTTGTAGCCTGTAGAGCATGCGATTCACACACACAATTATATACCTATAGATATATATATATATTATAGAATTTTTTAATGAACAAACTGCATTGGATTGTAAAGACACAAAATGATGTATGAATCAAACTCCAAGTACTGCTATATATACATATATATATATTATAAACTGAGAGACGGCAACGGAACAGAGAAGCTAAGTGAAATTATACATACATAATACATGTGTACATGCTATATATTATATATAAAACCCCACACACACACACAGCCCCCCACACATAACAAAATATATAAACGTTAAATAAATGAAAAGTAAAATAAACAGTTGGACGCCAGGAAGTTTTTCTTTAAATTGCGGATGGGATTTTAAACTCTGGAAAGGTATGCAAAGCCTTGAGGGGAGCTTAGAGAACGTCATTGAGCAGCTTGCACTAAAAGAAATCCACCTTCTGCGAAGCTTTCACTAATGCAAATCCGCTTGCTGCTGATTCTGTTCGCCTGGTACTCCCAATTCAGAAATGGTCGATT
>JAEIIH010033511.1:0-12969 GCA_018904745.1 Drosophila orosa | reverse complement strand
ATCCAGACGAAGAGTCCCTAAAGAAGGGTATAGGATTTATACAAGACTTTAGGAGAAAAAGGAATAATGAAATGAATATTAAATATTAGACTGGCTAGAGAAGCTATTATATGGGGCGTTAAATAATCCTAATATTCATTTGAACCTTGCTGATAAGAACTAGGCACAGTGTCTGGGAAAAATTTCAAAGTTAAGGGTTGAGAGTTGATTCTCAAGGGAGAATATAGAGGGTATTTTTTATTTATTGTCTATCAAGAAGGTAGATTTCTACCTACCTATTTTCTTTATGCAACCCTTTTTGGCATTTGGGCAACTTTGCGTGAGATTTTTGATCCATTGCCTGTTAATTTTAATCCTTTAAATGTTTTTTATGTAACTAAAGGGGTAAGTTATATGTTGTCTTAGTAAACCAGGTTTTTTATGAAGTTAGTTATAAGTTTTCCAACTAAACCAGGTTTTTTTTTATAAAGGGGTTAGTTCTAAATGGTTTTATTCAATCTAGAAATGGCAACTTCTTAAAATTCTTAAGATACAAACACTAAACAAATGGTGCCTTAATCTTTTGAAATTGTAAATTAATTTTAAATGGAAGTAGAAACAAAAAATATTGGTATATTTTCTCAAAAAATATTATTTTACTGCTGAATTTCAAAAATCCCATTAAAAATACACAAAAGAGGTGATATATTTTTAAATAAACATTATTTATTTGCCTATTTTGTTTGCATTTCGATTTTAAAGCAGACTCAAGTGTGGTAATGAAATTGGCAAGTTCATTAAACCTGCTGGCTATCTGTAGAAGTCCGTCCCTGCTTGGAGGCATAAACAAAAGGCGAAAGGCGAGGCAGAGAGAACGATACAGTGGAGAAGAAGTGGAGAAGAAGCGGAGAAGCGACGAAGATGGGCACAAAAATAAACGCAATGCAATCAAAGTGCAGCGATGGCCTTGCGACTCCGATTCGTGGAAGAAGAAGAAGAAGGCGATCACACGCATACAAGTACACTACGCACACGCAGGGGCGGATGCAGAATGTATTAAAAGGGGGGCGTGGGGCTTTAACAATTATTATAATATTCATTAAAATACACTTTATTTCAAGTTTTTTTTATTATAAAAATTATTTTAACTTGTTTTTATTTAATACTTAAACTAAAACTGATTTAGAACATCTTATCTTTTAAAAACATTACATTTTTCATTAAAATACATTTATTTTTTGTGTTTTTTATTATGAAATGTATTCAGTTTGTTGTTATTTAATTCTTAAACAAAAACTGATTTATAATTTCGCTTAGCTTCACATAAAATGCTTTGTTTATGTCAGTTATGTTAGTTTATTGTTATTCAATCGAGGTAAACAAGGTTCTATTTACCACAGAAGCCGCCCCCCCCTGAAGAAGCCACTGAGCCACACACACATATACATACATACATACAATCGTGATTCGAATTTCTTATGGAGTTCAGTGTGTAAGTAAATCAAAACACTTGCGGCTTGGTAACCAGATTTGAGAAATCGATAAAATGCCCATTGATTTTTTGTTTAACGCCGCACAATCACAACAAAGGAAAAAAAAAAGGAGTACCAAAAGTTCTTCCATCAATTTATTCAGTTTCAGTTTCATAACTGGTCAAGGGATTAGTTTGCAGGGTATTGCCGCGGTCTACTCCTGTGGGGGAGACACGACGAAAAAAGAAATTTCTGTCGGCGAAAAAGGCGAAACGAGGCCAATTGGCAAAAGGCCAAATGGCGACGAAAAAGAGTACTAAAGAAGAAAAAAGAAGGAGAAGAAGAAAAAAAAACAGAGGACACAAAAGACACAGAACCGAAACGAGAGACGCGAGACGAAGGAGACCCACCAAGTGGCCAACCAAATGTACCCCTTATATATATTTTTAGGGAAAAAACTTTGCATTTGGGGACATTTTTCCCCACTTTGCTTATGATGATTATGCTGGGAATTTGCAGTGTTTAGTGTTATATTATTGACTCACCCCATCAGCCAATCGACCGTGTCGCGCAGATATTCCGGAATTCGCTCCAGTTTGACGGCTGTTTCTGCTGCTGCCTGCTAATTTTCCAAAGTTTTTCCCCAGCTGAGGGAGCGAAACGCACACACACACACGAACGCACGCACTCGAGAAGCGTACCAACTCACACACAAACACGACACAACACGACGACACAGACGGGACACACACACACACCACCGCCACCAGGATGTGGAGATCACCGGGCGAGCCAATCGACACTTTTACTTTTGTCAATCAATATTTGGGTAATTTCGTTTTGAAACTTTGCACATCAAATTTTTTTCCTGCTTCTTCTTCACTTGTTTGTGCACTTTGTTGAGCAGTGTGGCCAGATGAAAATTTTACTATCATCCTAAATAATCTCAAAAGGTTGAAATTTCCCACTAAAAAATACAAATTAAAATATTACCAAACGAACGACGTGGGGGAAAAAACTCTCTAAACGAGCGACGAGGGGAACTCAAAATTCCCCAATAAAGCGACGTCAGGGAAAAAAACTTCTAAAACGATCTGCTTGGCGAAAAATTGAAATTAAAATCCTTTTTTTCCCCGCAGCTGGTCACACAGATTTGCCAATTCATTTAAATTTATTCTTTATTATGCCGCATGGAACGGGTTTTTTAGTTACAAAATAATTGATATTATTTTCCTTATTTTTTTGTATTATCCAGCTTGTTTACAATATCTGGAGGAATCAATTTTCATTGCGTTTAAGAGATTTTGTCATTGTTGTTTTGAGTGTGCAGCCCTGGTTGTTGCCAAGATTAAGGGTTTTTTTTAAGGGGGATACATTTTTAGAGTTGGTACAACGTCATAATGATATATTGACATATATGTCTTGAAGCATAAATTAAAATTAATTGATTTTTTAAATTTAGGGGGATGAATTTTGTAGGGGGAAATTTAACTCTGAGATTTTTTAGGGTGAAAAGTGAAATTTTCATCTGGCAACACTGAAGCATGTCGTGTTTCCCCATTCACAGCTGATTTTGAAATTACATAAATATGGTACAACGTTAGATCATTTTGGCCAAAAAACAAACGTAAAAATCTCGAATTTCTTCCATTCCATATCTGTAATTTAAACCGTGCGATGGCAACGAATCAACACCAATCAACACCCCAATTCAAGGCGAGCTCTGTGATCCTAGCCGGACTTGGGGTGGCCGTCGTGGGATTCGCCGGCAAGCACCTGATGCGCCGCATGCCCCAGATGACCACAAAATTCAACGAGGCACTCAAAAGCATGCCCAAATTCGATGCGGAAAGCATGGCGGCATCCAAATACTACAAAGGAGGTTTCGATCCCAAGATGAACAAGCGCGAGGCGGCTCTCATTCTAGGCGTCAGTCCCAGTGCCACCAAGCAGAAGGTAATCAGTACTGAACTTTCTCTTTTATTCCTTTTATTAATCGTTATTGTACTCGCTTTGGCAGGTTAAAGACGCGCACAAGAAGATTATGCTGCTGAATCATCCGGATCGAGGAGGTTCTCCCTATTTGGCGGCCAAGATCAACGAGGCCAAAGACTTTCTGGACAACGCCAAGTAGTAGTCATCAGCGTCGAGTGTAAATAAAGTAGTTTTGTGATAAGTGTAAGCTCAAGTCTCCGTTTATTGATAGGGATTTGCAAATTCTTCAAGTAGGCATCCAAATCCATGCGACAAGGGTATGTGGTCCGGCAAGCATTGGCAATTGTACTTCCAACAGAAAATGAGCTTTACTTTGCACACTAATTCTTCCCCCAAAGCGCATCCTTTCAAGGGACAACATTTAATGTATATAAATGTAATGGTTAAATATAGCATTGCTTACTTATGCGCATCATGGGATTGTGCATGGTAGACAGCAGTTTGATGTTTAAACAGGTAAATAGTAGAATAATTACTACTTTTAAGACACACTCCATAGCTAGGCGACTTGTAACTAAATGGCATTAGTGGAGCTAACTAGTAGCTTGCAACAAAGGCAAATCGGTTAAAGAAATCGGTTTATACAGCTGTAACGCTGTAAATGGATCCTCGAGAAATGTGACACCTAGTTTTGGTTACACTTTTGTTTATTTCCCACGTCATTCCTGGCAAAAAGTTGAATTAAAGTGTAAATAAAAGTCTACGGGGACTAGCCACGAGTTCAGGTTTATTAAAACTAAACTAATATTCATGTATTTACAAATTTCGTAGATGGAAATCCTTTAGAAACGCTTTTTCTTGTTTTTTATCATATTTTAGATATAAATATGTTGTTTTCTCCTAGACTTCATCATTTGTTTAATTATTTTAGTTATTTTCTGTTGATTAAAGGGGGGAAAATAGGCAATGCCACATTACAAAAGCTTGAATAGTCCTTTGTGTGAAGCCAGACACTATGGTATAGTCTGAAAGGAGTAAATAATGTCAACTATTTAAATAATTGCTTTGTGGATTATTGAAATTCTTTGCAAATTTTGTTGTTTACTCAACCCCGCGAAATATTCTCACGCCTAATTCGTATTAGCAGGGACCCAAATAGGCCCACCTTGCTTCTGTTTGCTCAGTTAAACTTAAGACTAACTACAGACTAACTTCAAGAGGTATAAATAGTGGCAGCTATTATCCAGAACAGCATCAGTTGATCGCATTTATTAAGCAACCAGCGACATGAAGCACAGCTGCGCTGTATCCAGCTCTTCCACTTTTTGACTTTCTAAATACCTGAAATACCAAAAACCCCGAATACCTGATTTTATCCCGAATGGCTTCATAATTCGAATTTTAAAACATATATAAAAAATACTAGTATACAAAATGTACTTGCTGTTACTATATTTATTTGTAAACGATTCCCTACTAATGTATCAGAAGTAGGAAATTGTTTTCTTTTTAAGAAATTATAATAAGTTTACTAGTGTCTAATTTTTCTTTATGTTTCCCTTTTTTTCTCAGCCGCCAAGCTTATCATTTCCGCACGGAACTGTCTAATAGATGCCATTTCCTTGGGATCTTGTTGCTTCTCCATCAGACTCTGCCAAATCTTATCAAAGTGATCTTTTGTGACAATTCCATTGAATATACGTCCCATTTCATCTTTGGCACGTGGCTGTTTAAAGTCACTTGGCCACAAACCGCACAATATGGGTGGATCCGGTCTGATAATGTCAACGACGCGTGTGTTATCCATATCCTCCTGAATAGGAGTCCTATGGGGATGCTTGTTGACTATTTCCTCCGTAGGAGTTTTGGCTAAGTCAGTGTCCTCGTGAATTGCTTTCCTAGCTAATTCAGTGGAAGTGTTATCAATAGGCGTCCTGTTGACAGGCTTGCAGTCTATATCCTTACGTTTCTTGGCTAAATCAGCACACAGCTGGCGATAGGTGGTGACTTTATTATATTGCTTCTCCGGTTCGGGCGTTATGGAACCAATCATGGGCAGTGGCTTCAGCACGGAGAGGAGATCGCATAGTTTCTCGTACTTAACACGCTCCCCGCAACAGTTCTCGTCCACAAATAACCGGAAAAAGGAGACGGCTGTGCGTATCTTTACGGAATCAGCCGGAATATTCATTTTCCGCATGATTTGTATGATCTGTGCCAGCGGCAATTGACGAAGACCCTCCGTATCCTTCTGGTCCAAAGCCATAAGCAACTGATTCATGCTGAAGTCATCACGTCGTTGGAGAAAGTTTCGCAGATGGTTTAGGTGGCTAATTGCACCAATCATCTTTTCAGTACTATGACTGGGCGAGGTGTATTCCAGCAAAGATTGCACGCTAACATCGCGATGTGACATTATGCCAAAGGTCATGTTCTTGGGAATATCATATGGATACCAGCTGGAAGGGAGAGGAAATCTTTAGAACTTGAAAAACAAAACAGAGACAAGTATAAGTTGTGGATAAACTCGAATCTATTCTATACTTTAAGCATTATGTTATTGCAATATGTTTTTGAGGATAAAATCTAGACTATTCTGTACTTTAAGCCAGCGAAGGGCACGCCGTGGCTCAATTTGCTCACGCTGCTCAAACCGTTATATTTTTTTGGAGGCAGCTGCTGCTCAAACTGTTAGATCTCGTGCCCTTCCCTTCTTAAAGCATTATTTATCTATGCAATTGTTTACTTACCCAAACTTCTTGCCCAATGGCGCTTTAGTGCGCTTGTCTATATCTTGTTTTGGCTTTTTAATTATTTTCAGATGCTCCTCGCTCTCATTCAAGCAATTCTTCACCTTAATACCAGAAGGGTCGGTATAGGTAGGAACACCAAATGTATCGAACCGATTAAACTGCTGCGAATATCTTAAAGAAAATCATTAAATCATTGCTTAGTTTCCAAGTAAAAAAGGAGAAAGATATCTAAACCAACCTTCGATTGATCTGTTCCGAGGGAAAGTAATGATTATGACTGATGATGTGTTGATCGTGGTTGTCGGCATACTCCCGATTGACCTGTTCACTAGTTTTTGGCGGCAATATAACCGAGTAGACGGACTCTTCGGGTGGGGTGACTTGGCCATAAGTGTGACTCAAATTGGTCATATTGGCCGGCTTTGAAAAGGTTTGCTTGGCTTCACCGATAGATGGCCGTCGCAAATATGAATTCTCGCGAGCCTTTTGGATCGTCGCAAAGGGTATCGTTCGGAGATTTTGATTGAGCGTCTCTTCAATAGTGCTTTTGAAAGAAATGGGAGTTCTTTTGCCATACGGTTTGGGTTTGTGTCGCCGGCAGTGGGCCCGGATCTGATGCTCTGCCTCCTCCGCCGTGTCCAGGCTCACAAAGCATCCCTTTGCACCTTCCAAATCCTCTGGATTCTTGATTGTTGAAATGCCAGCAGCCCGCAAGTTGGGGTTTCTATCTGTGTAATGGCCCACATTTGCCATTATGTCGGGTACTGTGATTATTATGAATATCAAATATGTTGCTATGTTTATGGTATTAATGGTATTGTATGTTGTTATTGTTACTTGACAGATTAGCTTGCTAGGATGCCAAGTTCGGTGACTTGGAGAGAGAATCAGCTGGGTAGAATGACTAAATGGCACAGGAGAGAGCATTCAGCAAGGTAACATCCTTCTAGCAAGGACATATATTCTCGAACAGCATTTTCATGCCACATTTTTCCCGAAAACAAGTGACAAAGTTAAGGTCCAGCACTTTATATAGTTAACTGAATTATTAATCAATTTTATTGTTCTTTTATATTTTGAAAAAAAGTCCTGGATATAGTCTTTGCAGACTTACAACTTAACTGGGTTAAAATTGGCTTAATTAGGTTACTAAATCGTTAGAACTAACAGAAAATGTTTAAAAATAGGCCTAAATTGGCCAACACTTGAGCAAATAATTAAGAACAAACTGAAGACAAGAGTGGAAAATAATTACTCGCTGACGTAAAGACTTTTCAACTGCTATGATACCCATTTAAATTGTAGTTTAAAAACTATTTAAAATGTTAAAAAACTTCAAGTTAAACTGGTTTATATTAGAGTTATAAATAAATATATGTATTAAGAAGGAAATATCAGAAGTATAAGCTAATCAAATTGCACAGTTTCTGGCAACACAAAATAAGAAATAATCTTTGAACTAATTAAGTTTTAAAGTATACCAAGGGGAGCTAGAAAATCTTCAACTATAGCATTAAAAATCTCAAAAACTATCTATAAACTGTAATTCCAATCGATATTATTCTATTCCTTCAGAGAAATTATGATTGTGGCTGCTAATGTGAATTCTAAGGAACTCGGAATTTCTGATATACATAATATAATGATATATAAAAAACAATCAATAATTTTTTGTAAATTTATTAATTGCAGAATTTTAATTGCAGATTCCTTAGCCCCTCCTGCGGGTAACAATCACAATGGTCTTGATGCACTTCTTCGGGTTCTTGCACTTCTTCGGCAAGCGAGTGTTGCACCAGTTGTTGGTCCTGTTGCACTTAACCTTGACGGGCGTCGCCTTGGTGGAAGTGGTGGCTGGTGCAGTGGTCGTGGTCGTGGTGGCAGCTTCAGTGGTGGTTGTGGTGGTGGTGGTGGGTATTTGCGATTGAGCCAACTGGATGGCCAGGACGATGAGGATAGCCACAAAGAGGAACTTCATCTTGGATGCTGAATTAGAAGTAAAACTGTTGATGAACTACTGAACGATCGAGTGTTGTGATTAGCTCAAGTTAGGGGTACACCTTATATACGCAGAAAACAACTTCCGCTTTATATTCAATGTGTTGATATAGTAATCTTAGGTTTCCGTATGAAATAATCGTGTATACATATATTGGCTTGAGCAGCAAATACCACAAGTTAAATATTTGTTAATCAAAGCCTAAAGGTATGTATGCTACAGATGCTTTTGTAATACAACCTTCATAGCCTAGATTCTGGTCATATTCTTGTTTATGTAACGACTATAATTTGGTAATTGTATGTTGTTGACAAAAGCTGGCAGTAGGTGGAATAAACCAATAAACCAATATTTGTTTATATCATTAAATAATCCAGATCCTCAAGATGAAGGAAACAATTGATTACTTTATGTATTTAATATCTTCATATCTTAATTTTATACATTATAATTTCTTTGGCAATCCATGCTCCCATTTAAACTTTACTTTTCTAACTGCATTTCTTGGTGAAACTGCGTGACGGATACTAAACCATCTTGATCCTGATACTTGGTAATAAGACTCTGCCAAATCGACTCGAATTCATCCTTGGCAATAAGATTTCTAAACACTTGTTCAATTTCCAACTTGGGACGTAGTTGGCTGAAATCGCTGGCTTGTAGGCCACTCAGTGCATCGAGTTCCGGCGATAGGAGTTCCTTCATGGCAGTCTTCTCCTTTTGAAGTTGATGTACATCCCCGTTGTTGTGCTGCTTCTGACGATCGGCGCAGAATAGCTGGTAGGTGGTATCCAGGGAACCCAAATTGGCATATGTGGCCACACCACCCATGGAGGGCAGTTGCTCTTTACAGGAGAGGAGCTTGCAAAATTCCCGGTACTTTACCCGCTCGCTGCACAATCCCTCGTCGACGATCATCTGGTAGTGAGACATAACAATTCGAATCTTTTGGGCCTCCAGGCGTATGCGATACTTTTGCAGGATCTCCTGGAGGCGAGCGAGTGGCAGGAGACCCGTTTCCTCCGGATCGCTTCGCTGCATAACTGTGATCAGGTATGGAAAATGGATATCATCACGTTTTCGAAGACCTAAACGCACTGTATTCAGGTGACTGATGGCATTCATCATGAGATCGGTTCGCGTGCTCGAATCGATATTGTAGATAATCATCTTGGCATCAATGCTTCGGGGTCGGGCACCAAAGGTGATGTCGGGCACCTTATAAAGGTATCTTTTTAGGGTATAAAGGTAATAAAATCAATAAATATTTAATAAAAATAAGATATTACGTTTCGAATTTCTTGCCGAGGGGTGCCACGGTGCGTTCCATAAAGTCCACTTGAGCCTTGCCAATAACTTTCAAGTGGTTCTCGCCCTCCGTCAGGCAGCGCTTCACCTTGTCACCAGCATCACTTTTGGTATTTCCGCAAGGATTATGCCGATCAAAGGGCGGTGAATATCTGCCAGAGAAAATCTTGACAATAATCTTTTCTACAAAGTAAAAGTAGTTGTAAGACCCACTTGCGATTGATTTGCTCCGCGGGAAAGTAATGATTGTGGCTAAAGATGCGCTTTTCATGGGACTTGGCGTACTCGGAATTAACCTGCTCCGGCGACTTGAGTGGCATTATCATTGAATACAGAGATTCACAGGGTGTCAGTCTTGAGGGACGGCCAAAGGTTCGACTCATATTGGTCACGCTGTCTGGTTTGGAGAAAGCTGGCTTGATTTCCCCCACTTTGGGCCTTTTGAAGAACAGATCCTCGTAGAATCGCTCCTTGAATGAGGCGAAGCGAGACTTTCGCTCCTCCTCGGAAAGCAGATCCTGCAGACTACTGCTATCCATAAACGCTCCTTCCGGGAGATAGGACCACTTGGCATTACACTCTCCGCACTTCTGGGCCCGCACTAGACTCTCGGCCAATTCCTCGGGGTGAGCCATGGTCAGGCAATGGCGCATTGCTTTCTCGCCGTTGATATCCTTGGTGGACAGTCCTGCAGTTGGCACATCTGCATTTTGCTCTATCAACAGTCTTTTCTTGCCCCTCTTGAACATATTTTTATGTAACCTGTGTTATTTTGTGTACTTCTGGAGTGTGTTTGTATGTTTTAATAACTCAAATTTCCAAAAAGATATTCCATTTGACAAATAAGAAAAGGGACTTGTCTATTTACAAATCGCTTCGTCATTTAAATAAATAAATAATTGCTTTAATTGGTCTTGCAAATGAGTATGAGTTTCACACGTTAAATAATTTATGGCTTAGCACTAGTTCAACTTTAGCTACGTCTCCTAGTCTATTGTACATGGTACGAGTACATCGGTCATTGCACTTGATGGCTTTTCTGGCTTTTCTGGCTTGCTTAACTCAGTGCAGGGCGTGATTCTTGTGTATCACAAAGTCCCAGGTGTCCTTCCAGCGCAGATCGCGCACCTCATTTGTGGTCATCTTACGCGCTCCATAACTAAACGGTATAAACTTGACGAAAATGGCCAAAACGGCCAGGAGCCACAGAATAATAGCAAGGCGATACCCTCGCACAATGTTCACCCCACGTCCAGTGCAGATCAAACGCAGCAAATAGTCCACATGCTCGATGACAAAGCACAAGAGGAGCAGCTTAAAGACAAACGCTGGCAAGTAGTTGTGCAGGAAGAGAGTGCGATCCACAAAGAAATACGGCAGATAGTGCATCAGGTAACCCACAAAGAAGGTATCGCCGGCAATAAGGAAGCGCTGCCATTCCGCTTCCGAGATATCAAAGCACAAGCGTCGACGACGTACAGCATAAAAGGCAAGTAAAACAGCGTAAAAGAAAAGCGCAGCGGTGGCCGAGTACCAGATAAGTACGTTTCCCAGCAAATAGATCTGGGCACTGGACTCCGAGTCCAGCCAGTAGGCAATGCCCTTGTCCATCAGCGGCCACTCGTGCGGCATTGAGCTGTACATGTGGCTGGACACTGTCTTCGATTGGGTCAGCATCTTGGCCTGTAGTTCCAATAATTTGGCCCAGAACGATAGCTTTGTCTTCTCTGTGGGTATCATCTCGGCGGTCATTAGCTGGCGTTCTCGCTCTCGATGATCCTCAGCTGGGAAATTGAAACGACATTAGAAATTGCTCTTTAAATCTGTTGTTTCGCTTTACTCACTCTGCGTGTAGCGATGCTCTTCGACATTCCAAATGGTATCCTCTTGGCTCTTCTCGCGATCTGCCACCACTTCGTGCTGATTGAAGCCCCATTCCGGTAATTGGCGACCTGTAAACTTCAGGGCCGCTCCTGTGGACTCGTGAATCAGTCGTATTTCCGACTTGATGGCATGCCACTTGTTGCCTTCGGTGGCTCGATTTAGGATCTCCACACGCCACAGCAGTTCACCGGCCATCTTGATCTCGTAATCAATGTAACAGCTCACCTCCTGGCATTGTGGCGTCATGGGGGCAGCCACGTCGTGAGAGTTAAGAGCCCTGCTTGTGATTCCATGCACCAATTGAATGACATCGCCATGCCTTATGACATCTGGCTTGTTTCCTACAACTAAATTCTCCTTGGTGGGTCTCTTAACCAGCCACCAGTTGTTTACATCCTTGAAGGAGTAACAGGTTACCTGTTGCTGATGCGAGGAGCCCCTCTTGTCCGGGTAACGCACTGGATAGACGGCTGCATGCGAGTGCAGCCAACAGGTGCGTCCATGGGTGTGACGCAGTGTGATTTGGGAACCATGAACCACGGCCAATGGTTGTCCTCGAGTGATCGAAGCCAGGCCGCCTTCCAGAGAGGCCTGAAAAGCACTCGTCATTATGCTGTCGTGGGGACCAGCCTTGTAAAGAGCCAGGAAATGGGCGTAGAAAACGCCCACATAGACTGCCAATGGTATGCCAACGAAGATTAGAAGGCGGCTCAAAGCATGCAACCACAGCTGGCGATCTAAAGTAGGAGAAATGTTAAATTTAATTTAATAAAAATCCAAAGAACACGAGGCGTATACGTGATATCAAAGAAAGTGATTATTAAGTATACGCATCGTTGTAAACTCCACTACTTACTGGATAAACGCGCATCAAAAAGCAACTGCCACAGGTGTCTGCACAGCAAATAAAAAGCCAATCCCAGTGCCAGAAAGCCAATGTACTTGATCGATCCCGCTGCTCCCAATAGTATAGCCGCTGCCGCTCCACTCAACAACCACTGGACACTCCCCAGGCGACATCGCTGGAAGCGAAGCAAACAGGCAATGCCCAGCGTGCTGCTCAGCAAGAGCATCGATTCCATCAGCACGAAGCGGGATTGGGTCAGCAGTGAGTTATCCAGCACCACCAGCAGGCCACCAATGGCCGATGCCCAGCGACTGAGCTTCGCCTCCTGCAGCAGTTTGTAGACGGCCGGAGCGAGAAGGCTACCGCATAGCGCCGGTAGAAATCGGAACCAAAATATGGGCATTTGGGGCGAGTAGGAGGCACCGATCCGGGAGAAGGTATAGTTGCCATCATAGCCGGCCAGGCTAACCAAGCCGGCGATTAGTTGTTTTCCAAGTGGCGGATGTTGATCAAAAAAGAAGATGTTGCGCATGTACATCGAAATGTACTTCCCATAATGAAGTTCATCGAAGCTGTGCAGGGAAAGTAAATATTTATCTTCAATTTAAAATGGATTTTTAAGATTTATGATGTGAAATATAACTGATAATATGTAGATATGAGCTAACCTGCCGCAGAATTACTAATAGATCTTTATAATAATATAGTACCAGTGATTCCAATAACCTATTACCTTTATGATAATATATCTGATGATAAAAAGCACCTAAACTGCTCTAGAATTACTTATAG